>WBNM01041948.1:180186-254994 GCA_013399055.1 Ramphastos sulfuratus
TATTAAAAAAAAAAAAAAAAAAAGTTGGTTGTGATTTCTGTAAACTGTGATGCAGGCTAACATCTTACTACCAAACAGAATAGAAGATTTACCCTTCGCCTTCAAGTTGAGGCTGGAAGCTAAAATGCCTCTTCAAAATACCATGAGTTAAGGGGACAATGTACATCAGGTTTACTTACTCTTGTAACACAGGTCATTACAAGTCAGATGTGGTCTACCCTGCTGGCCTTCAATATCACAAGGTTCAAAGGAGTCATTAAACTAAAACAAGCCATTCTCAGCCAGACTGATGGGCTTGGGGGTGGAAGGTGCTGCTTTTATGCTGCTGATTTCAGTTAGGAACCAGGACAATCAGCCCTTTATTACCAGTGCCTAGAAATACATTAATATATACTTATTTTCAATAGCTATGTTCTGCTTTATGTATGAAAAAGTTACATAGAAAATAGACACCTTTTTCTTTTTAAAATTTAATCTGTAATCTAACATGTCTTGCCCTCATGAACTTCATCATTGTATGGTGATGCAGATTTTTTACTCAGCAGTTTGGAGCAATAAGTCAAATAGTCAAGGTTCTTGTACTAATCATAGATGAGAATCAGTTCAGTTCTATTCCCAGATGTAATGGGAGAGGGTATCTTACATTCGTTTAAGCACAAATTAGCACTGGCAGTACCTACTGACCCTAAGTTGCAAATGTTTCCATTACTATGCTAATATTTCCCTTTTAAGAGTTCAACTTAAAACAGTTATGGTTTAAAGCTTACAGCTGTTCTTCCTTTTTCCCAAATGCCCCAACCTGGCTCTCTGAAAACAGAAACATTGTATTTAAGGGTTATTTCCACATTTCTGCCTGTGGACATTTCAGTAACTCCAGTGTCTCTCCAGTACCTGATGCTTGTCAGCAGCCAAAGAGGAAGTCACACTGCAGCATTTCATGTGAAATGAAGCTGTAAACTGCTGTTACATTAACCAGCTCTGAGAAATGAAGATGCAAAAATTACTGTATGTTTCACTGGGTTGAATATGAGCCTGCCTTGCAATCTTTACCCATATAATGTGCTTTCAGCCATCTGCGTTACAGTAAACACAACTAAAGACTGCAGGAGGAAAAAACAAATCCAAACCCAACTCTTTCCTGTTCTCTGAGATCAATCAAATGTTTTCAGTCTTGTTATGCATTAAAACTGAAGCCAAAAAACATCACGTAAGCCACTTCCTGAGGGAAATGTACAGTGATGCTTCAAACGAACAATCCAGAAACCACCTCCTCTGGCATCTACTATGTGAGAATAGTTACTAGAAATAGGTAGGCAGGCAGTTGATTTCAAGTAGAAAACCCAAGAACTTTACAATTGAGATGGAGTTTGTGCATCCAGTCAGAGCTGAATAAAACATTTCCTGTTCTGAAACTTTCCATTAAGGAAAAGCTACTGATAAGTGTTACAAGGCTGTTGCTTGACTACTTTAAAGTAGAAACCAGTGTCTTGGTGTCTAAAACAGTCAAAAGCAGCTTCAACAACTTTTTAAAGCTTCTTTCTCTAAAGCCTACAAAAAGGATACTTATTTTAAGAAGTTGATGCTAATCCATAATTCTCATCAACATGTGGTTGTGAGATTTAAAGTACAGTATAGGAACAGAGAAAAGGAAAAGAAAAAAAACGCTAAAGAAGAAAGAAAATAAAGGGAAAAAGAGGGGGAAAAAAAGTACTGCAAACTAGTCTCTTCCATGGGCTGTATGGTACAGTCTGGCATCAACACACACTGCAGAGGTGATAGGACACAACTTCTCTTGTGTGGCATCTATCCCTGTAGGGCTTCAGAGGACTTACAGATGTGCCTGAATTTATTTGCCCCGAAAAAACTAGGATTGACCTATCGACACTACAGCTTCCCAATGTATACAACCACTCCCCAAACTCTAGAAGATTCATAAAGATCTGCCTCTTTTTCCTAGTAAGCAACTTTTTCTATAAGAAAGGTTAACATCCCTTCACAATAGCTCAGACTTGACAGCCACCTCTGAAATGAGTCCTGGTACTGGCTGAAAAGCTGTCCTGAAATACCGTAAAAATAAGAAGGGACAACATGGGATGCTACTTTCTTAACTCATTTATTGTTTTCCTAGTGACTAAGTACAGAAGAAAGGATAGAATATTGACTCAGAAAATCCTTGTTCAAAGGATAACTTGCCTCTGCACAGGTTTGCAGCATAACATGGGCAAACTTTAACATCCATTTTTGACAGCTCTGAGAAAACTTATCAAATTAAATGGCCAGTGCAGAAGAAAGATAAGCTCCAACTGTGTAGACCAAGGAACTGAAGCATGAAGTAAAGCAGTGACTGCTAGCACATGAGCTGGAAGACATTGAGTAGCTCACACATGGCTGGATGCTGGTCTTGGAGGAAGGCAGGGACTTCCACTCAGTGTCAACATCAAGGGTGCTGGAAAGTACTGCCTTACAGATAGTCCCAGCTTGCAGATAGGCATCACATACACTCTAATTTTCTACCAGCAGTCTTAACCTCTAGGTTGTGAAAGAAATTTGGTAAATCCTGAAATGATAGACAACTTCTTGGATAAGCTAAATGTGGCTGTGTGAGTGACAGCATTTAATGATGTGGTTAGATACTGTTGCCTCGCTTCCTGGGCATACCAAAGCTTGTCCAAGAAGGTTAGGACAACAGATAAACATGGTATTGTTACAAACTACCCTACATAAATACAGTAATGATGATTGAAATTAGCTAAGGTGCTACATAAACCTGTTTCCTTTATGGAAAGATCAAAATATTTAATAAAGTTGTGGATATCTTGCATAGGCAATCCTGCATGAAGAGAGTTGCTAGTAATGTGTAAACCCAAAATATGACCTCTGCAGTATGGGTTAAACCTGCAATCAGAAGAATGAATCAATTGAAAGACCAGTGAAAAACACATGGTTCTGATACCTCCCTCCACACAGACAAGATGTCTGTTTGTTTGCAGGAAGAATGTAGTACGGAGGGGTTACAAAACCACAACAGAATTACACCCACAGAACAGCTCTTGGTCCTATGCTCTGTACACTAGACAATATAGTCTCACATGCTACAGAATAACATCTAAAGCAAAAACATTTTGCACAAACAATGTGTTAAAGAGTCATTTAAAAAGTACAGTTAAAAAAACTACACAAACCCTTTTCTTTTGCCCATTCTTTAAAAAAAAAAAAAAAAAAAAAGTTGTCNTTAATGAAATTAATCAGCAGAGAGGAGAAGCCAGAAGCTGCTAGACAGCCCCAGACACCAAGCCTGACTGACTGCTGCAAGCCCAAGTGGCTTATCTTTGTTTTGAGTTCTTATTCCTAAACATCTCAGCAAGCCTATGAGTGAAGTAGACAACACCATTGTCTTCCTTTCACAGCCTATAATATAATTTTCTCTATTAAAATATTCCAATTAGCCTCAAACCAGCACAGCAATCTACTTAACTGAGTGAACACAATCGCACGTTAGTTCCAATTAACACAAAGAATGAATTTGACTTGAGAATAAGAAAAAAAAAAAATCCAATTGACTCTTTATTGATAGTTATAAATATTTCTATGCCTGCCAGATCTAGAGATTTTCCAAGGTCTAACTACTTAAAAATAGGAAATGCAATTATACTTTGCAGCAGTAAGGCACACTGGAAACCTGTGTCTCCAAATCCAGCTTTGATACGGACTCAAGTATGTTGCACAAAAAATTTAGACATATATCCCATTTCTTTACTCTGAAGAACTTAAGCATAAGGTACAAACTTATTACTGAAAATGTTATAATTTTAAAACTATACCAAAAAACTGTTTCCACACTGGCAGAATCAGAGTACCTGAGTATCCGTGCTAAACACGCACACTTGCAGTTACAGTGACAGATACATAGCATGTATGTGTAGTATTTAGTAATATGATTTCACACTCTTGCCTACAGGAACACCACAGATACGGCACCCTTAAAGGACATGGTAGGAACAAAGAGTGTTCACTTTGGGCAGGAGTGAAGCCAAATGCTGCAGATGTGAGGACAACTCTTTCCCTGATCCACACAGCCACCTGTTGTTAGACCCAAAACAAATCAGGTGCAGCCTACATCCAAGCACATAAAAAAATTATAAACAGGCCACTTTTACTCATTTACATCAACAAAGTAGTGCTTATTTACAGGAAGAGAGAATTGCTTTGTAAATAAACTTAAACCTCCACAAATAAGCGATGCCATTCTTCGCTTTGAGGATGTCAAAATTCAATTCTTGACTCCTAGAAATTTAAATTCTGAATTTCAGTCACTGACCTCACAGAACACACATTCAGGCTTATTCAGTAATCAAAGCATGCTTTGACTTGCAGCTGTGGTGGAAAACCCGTATAAGCAACTTCCTAAAACTGGAATAATGTCTGCTACCAAAGAGCAACAAGTTTAGTAGCAGGTGAGAGATTACCACTTCCGGGACCAAGAGAAGCTGAATGATCCCAAAGGTGGATTTCGTTTCTAGGTGTGAGAACTACTGACTCAGAAGGCTGTAATCCTAAGAGCTTAGATTTTAGCAAAGCAATGAGGAGCAGTTTCTATAGAATAACTTCCCCATGCCCCTGTCAAGAATTCTTTATAAATGACCTAAAGGTCAAACAGAATTACCTAGGTTCAGGGGTGCAAACCTAAGACTGTATATAAAGGTTTAACTTCTGGGACAGTTAAGTCACTGGGTGCAGGGTTTAAAGGGAAATCAGCAACTTGAAAGCTAGACACAGTTTCAACCACTCAGAAGTTCTTTAAAGATACCACACCACAGTGTGCCTCCTTGGAGAAATTGTTAGTCTTTCTTCTTCTCTCGACAACAACAAAAACAACCAAAACTACAACAAAGAAATGAAACAAATAAACACACACCAAAAACCAACCAACCAAAAAAAAAAAAAACCAAAAAAACCCAAAACAAACCAACAAAACCAAAAGAAGCCCAAAACAACTCAAACTCCCCTCTCCCCTCTACTTAAAGTATGTCACCAGGAACAGACCTATCTGAAAGAGCAAACCACAAACCCACTGACTATGCGTCAATGCATAAGGCAAAACATCTGACAGGAGGAAAAAACTCTGAACTTCTGGCATGTTGCATTTACAAAAATGACCTTTAATAAACAAAGAAGTTTAAAAATCAGTTTGTAACACTTTAGAGAAACAGTATAGACACTTTGAAGTACGATCAGGGCCTTGTAGAGCTGCAATGATTTCAGTGGCACTTTGTATGAACAGATATTTATATGCACATATAGCTCAGTGTAGGATCACAGTAGACACATGTATCTCATTAGAAGTCTAATAAACAAGCATGCTTCTGTCAAGGAAAGAAAAAAAGATAAACTCTAAAATTACTATCTCAGACTCAGGAGTCCCTTTATCCCTTTATGGAAAGCTCTTGCACGTTTACACACATCAGAAACAGTACTGCAGAACATCACCACACAAACATGCTTGGCTATCAAGTAATTAAACTGCACTAGTATTTGTTTTAGAAAAACTGTATTTTACAAAGACTGAGCCTCAGCTGGTTGAAGTGAGCTGATAGTGTAAGCTAGACAGAGACTGCATTAATATCAGAGAGGCAGTTTAAAAATTTAGGTTAATACAAGACCTACAGGTTATAATAATTAACTCTAATTTTCTGGTCTTGAGACACCAAAGCAAGGACTTCACATGCAATAAGTAGACAAATTCAAAACAGAGATTGTATATAAATGAGTCTAATATTAAGCAAACAAAACCTGAAACTTCCAAAGTTTGTTCTCTGAAGCATCAGTACATAAAATAAAGCTTTGCTGCTGTATTAATTGCTGCTAGTTTTTTTATAAAGTTTACTGAATTTTTAAAAGAAAGGGTTTTTCTCCTCTTTTCCTTTAAACCCCTCTCAGAAACCACTTCTCAGTTTGCCTTTTGTAATTCATCTATCAGAAGCCATGTGTGCCTTTCCTCACATATGCTGTACACATTCCAAGACAAACACAATGCAAAATCAAATGGCATGATTTGACTTTTTTGTTGTTAGAACTGCTCAAAGTGGGAGCAGCTCCGTCCCACCTCAAGCACTTGCACCACTGCCAGACACAAAGATGTTCATAGGAATAAAGAAACAGGCAACGCTCTGTGAGAGCATGTTTGCAGGGACACAGAACAGCGACTGCTAAATGCTATGCCCAGAAAAGGTTTGATGCAACCAAGTTAAGTTGCCTTGACAAGCAGGGTGGTGTTCAAGCATGACACATGCACTTGTGGGGAAAAGAGGCATTTGGTTTGAAGCAATTTCTGAAGCAATTTTCCTATTTATTTAGTGCTCCTCACTAGACCATTTACCTGCTAAAGGTAAATCAGAGTGTGAGTACGTTCAGGCACCTGCTCCTACACAGACATGTACTAGAACATCTTTTAGCACAGAAATCACCCATGGAAATACTGTGCTCCCAGCATGACATCATTGCTGCAGAGATACAGCTTGGAAGGATGTTACAATTGCCTCAGTCACCTGATGTACTCTCAAGTGACAAGGTCTGAGAAATATTTCTATCTCCTCCTAGACTGCAGAAATAAGAGCATTTTTACTGCAGCTCTTAGAAAGTGCCCTGTCACAGGTTGTGTGCTGTGTCAAAAAAACCTACTTGTTACTTTTTTTAAAGTGGGAAATGGGAGAGCACCTTTTTTTGAGAAATGCTTTATGATTCATTGAAAAATATGCTCAGTAAAAGCCAAGGTTTGAATTGCAAGGAAAAGACTCTGCAACTCCCAGTTTGAGGCTAAGCCCATAAACAGTACAGCAGGAAACACATTCTGTTTACCATGTCAGCATTTGAGGATACTCAGACAAAAATTCTTCCGTAGTTAACCAGTTTCTATTTAAAGCATTTTTTAAAAATATGTCAGGTGCAGTGTTAATATACGACATAGCTACACACAAACAAATCAGTATAAAAATACTGAGGGGTGAAATTCTCAAAGGATTTGCAGCATGGCTGCTTAATGAATGATTTGGTTCAATGGGCAAACAAAACCACACACACACACAGCGCCTTACGAATGCCTGAGTATTTGGATCGAGTTCAACCAGTCAGAGCCCACATTCACAGCTCAAAGTCCAAAAAGTGAATAGAGAAGGTCACACAGTGCTTATGTACCTGAAAACCAATATAACAGCTCGTAAAGCGTCATGATGGATTCAACGATGCAAAGCATGCACTTTTATACTGCACTGCTGATCTACGATTAAAAATTCTTGCAAATGCATCTGCTGGGTTTTTTTCTCCTATGAGTGAGTCCTGCTTTCCCAGTAAGATATGGCTTATTTGAATCAACAGGCCATAGTGTTTTTCCTGCTAAAAGATGTGGAACATCACTAAGAAGTCAGAAGTAATTTAGCAAGATGCAGCACAATATACTTCTCTCACTGTAATTTCATCCAGATAGATTAGACAGTCATAGTATCTCCAAGATAACGGCTTTGAGAAGCATCTGGAGATGTCCGAGATGATCATAGCATCAGTAATAATACATGGCACTTCGAAGACACAAAGGTAATTCCTCTAGAACAGAGGATGGAAAAAAGTTTTGATTAGGTGGAAGTAGGGAGTTTAAATTTGACTAGAATATTCATCTGCTTCTGTGATAAATGCTATGTGATCTTTGTTGACACCTCAGTATTGCTTCCCAGGTCCAGGCCATTGAAAAGAAAGTACTGCACACCCAAAATGACTTGCACCAATATTTCATGATCTCTCATTCAAACATTGATTCTGTCCATCTCTGATCCATTTCTGAGATCTTCAGAGATGATAGTACAGGAAGCTATAGTTAGGAAGTTACAAATTTTCAGAAGAGCAGCATAAAAGCTCAGGGAGCTTTACTTACAGCAGTAATGTTTACTGAGAACATGTGGTAGACAGCAGTCTGCTTCAGCAAGTCCTCAAATAGGCAATGCTGCAACAGAACAAAATGAGAGCAACACCTCAACCACATGCTGGCATTAGTTCTTCATTTCCAATTCAAATCCCAAGAGCTGATAGCTTTTGGATACAGTAAGAACATCACTGCCGGCATGCTACCCACCAGACAGGGACAGGGTGGGTTGTAGCATCTCTCGAACAATAGAGACACTCTCCCTTAAATCAGGTAAGTATGAAGCTATTCCTAGTGAAGGATAAGTAAGAAGCTAATGATGGTTATTAATAGCCCTTAAAGCTAACAGTCCATCTGAGTTAAATGCAAGAGTAATAATCCCTTTACGACCTTTCCTATTTTCACTGGGGAAATGGACAAAGTTTCAAGAAAGACTGCTTTAACCAAGTTTCAACTATTTTAAACCTTTAAAATTACAGTAACCTGAATCAGAATCTGCCAAGCTCTGCTATTTATACATATCACTGAGGAATTAAAACAGAAATGCTAGACAGGAGTTTTGCCTTTTATCACCTCTTCAAATTCAGCAGGATCCTTGCTTTTGAATTCCACAAGTATTGAATCTACATGTTAATCTATTATGAGGCATGCCTAGAGACTACAGATCACCTGGTCTGAGAAACTGGATTGCAGTGATAAAGGAGGTAAGAATTTTTTTGCTATTCTTCATCATTAGTCACAAATTATTAGCCCAGAAATCTTGCTCTTACAGCAAGAAAAACTATCAGTAAAACCAGTCAAGCCTTAACCTGGAATACAAGAGCTATATAGTGAGCAGAAGCATGAAAAAGACGACATAGTAAGAGATTTGAACTGCACAAATTAAATTTTTTTCCTCTGTGCCTCTACTACAAATAATTAAACACATACAAAGTCACAGAAGATAAGAGAAGATGATATAAAGCATCTTCCTTCTGGTGAACAGGACAAACACCTATTTTCTACAGACTAGCGAAGTTCTCTCTCCAGACACATTGGTATTTCATTTCCTGTTACTTTGCTTCTTGATCCTTTCCTGTGAAGTACTTCTTATGACGCAGGATGCAGATACAAGCCAAAGGTCTAGTTTGAGAAAGAAAGAACAAAAGCAAGGCAAATTACCTTAATTACCTTGGCTTTAGCCAGAACTTGGTAATGAACAAGAAAGATAGGTATGAGTTGTCTCAAACTACAAAGCACACACGTGGTAATGCGCTTGGGCAAAGGAAACAGTCTGGTATTATAAAGTCAACCTTCATATTTTTTAACTAAGATAAGTTTCTTTGAAGTAGTTATATTGGTTTGGGGTCTTTCTGATTTTGCTCAGACTGGCAAGTCGCTTTGCATAACTCAAACCACTTTGAGACCACAGCGTACACATTTGGGGTGTGTACTGCTGTTCCAACACAGAAAAGTTAAAGAGTGTTTCTGTTACGTAGTATAGGTAAGGCCAGGTTGGATGAGGCCTTGAACAGTCTGGTCTAGTAGAAGCTGTCCCTACTCATGGCAGCAGGGTTGGAGCTAGATGATCTTTAAAGTCCCTTCTAACCCAAACCACCCTATGAATCTAAAAATCATGGCACTTGAATCAAACTAAAATATTGCACTTGCTTCTGAAAAACTGCTGCCTGCATTTGCAGAAATCCGTGAGAGCTACATCTAGGGCCATCCACGACATGAAGAACTGTGAGCTTTGTTGCACAAAGGAAAGTTACACAACTGAAACGGGAAAGTACAGAAGTTACACTGACTTTGTACTGAAGTTATGAAACTGAAGTGCAAATGCCTTCTCAGTGTTACCTAGCACCCTCTTGTACAACAGATGTTACCTAGGGCACAAAATCTTCCAGAACTGCTCAACAGATTTGCACAACACAAGATCATGATCATGTTCACTCTGCATGCTGTTCTTTATCTAGCAGTGGTTTCTATCTCAAAGAGAAAACAACCAATTTGAAGCAATTCTAATATGTCAGCGATAACCTACTATTTCTGTTGCTTGCACCATATCTCCTCTTTACTGTATACTTTAAATATAAGCAAAACTCAGTCATGGTTATCGGGTCCTAACTGGACCCAAGAGTTGACAGGGACTGACTAGCAAGTAGCCTTGAATATCCTGATGCAGTACAAAAAATTAACTGGATTGGTCAAAGTCAAAACTAACAGCTTGACTGCCCTCCAGCTCATTTGTTAGAGCCAACATTAAAAGTTAACACTAGAAGCAATGCATCAAGCAGGAGAGTGGAAGAGTATAGAAGGGCCAGATTGCAGCTTGCAAGCACAAGAGTGGTTGCAGTGTCAGTACGGCTGTGCATCAAGGACAGCAGGCAGTTCACCCAGCACTCCAGCTATTCCAGCTGTGGTTTTGGCAGAATACAGGACACTTGGGGGATGAGTGAATATGATGACAGAGACAGGAAGAATAAGCCTTGGGAAACATAAATTGTTTCCAGGTTAGCCTAACCTACTGCTCATGTAGTCCAAGTTCCCAACATTTCCTCTGCAGTACTGCACATATTTATTTGAATACTCTGTTTCAAATGTACAAGGCATGAAACTACAACAGCAGCCTGACAGGTGAAACAATAATCCATATTTCAACAAGTTATCACTAAGTAAACACATGCAAAATTTGTTAACACTTAAGTTGCCATGTCAGAAATGAAGAAAAGGTTTAAGAGACTTAAGACTCCCCCTTCTGAGCTAATTTTGTGGTCTGAGTTACTGCTGATCTGATTGGCATCCTAATCCCCATAATCCCGGGGTGGGCAGTTAACTCATGGCACTGCCCTGCATTTGGCAGAAGGCCTGTTTCACTCTTTCAGCACATACAGTTTCACATGGAAAGGGAAGAAACAGTAGAGCTCTCTTAACTAGACAGCTGTCACAGGATCATAGGATGTTAGGGGTTGGAAGGGACCTCCAGAGATCATCAAGTCCAAACTCTTTCATACCAGACCAGGACCATAATCTAGTGCAGGTCACATGGGAACACATCCAGACAAGTCTTGGAAGTCTCCAGAGGAGACTCCACAGCCTCTCTGGGGCATCTGTTCCAGTGCTCTGTGACCCTTGAAGTAAGGAAGTTCTTCCTTGTGTTGAGGTAGAACTTCTGTGCTGTAGTTTATATATGTAACAGCTGGGAGGTGAGAGGTTCCAGCGGATACCCAAGACAAGGCTCTTTATAGATTTAGAGCTTCTCATCTGTGAAGATAACTACTTGGCTAGTCCTGGCAATCAAAACCAGCAGTGTTCCAGCCTAATTAATTACTGTTTTAAAATCTGAAGGGTTAGAATCCATTAAAAAATGTTACTAAGGAGAAGACTCAAAAAAACAACAACAATGGGATAATTTATTTTTACTGACTCAACAGTGACCCTGGTAGGTGCAATCTGGACAGCTAACAGGTGAGAAGCATACTCAGGAGAGATGATCCTAGCACATCAAAAGTACATCAAAAAGCACCCAAACTTAGTCTTAGTGAATTCCTTTCTGAAATATGACAGTGCCCTTGTAGTCCCTTACACTACTTACACTATCTGTAATCACTATCACACTAGATCGCCTCAGAATTAACCAGCGCTGAGCAGTTAAAAAAAGTTCTCTTGACCATACTTTATGTTAAGCAAAGATAAAGAACCACAAAGAGACTTCTATGGAGATAATGTAAAATTCAAAGCAGTGCAGTGTACACTAAAGTATGATGCACACTAAGGTCCTTGAGCTGGATCAGAGACACTGTCCAGGGGCAAACAGGGTTGTAAAGTAGTCTATCAGTTAGATTGTATTAGACCTATGACTATTAGATATTTCAGATGCTTTTGCATTCCATCTCATCAGCATCACAAGACTTCAACATAATTCCATTCATATATATGCTCCCAAGTTAGGAATACCAAAACACATCTCCAGGGAACAGCACAGTAAGTACACAGAAAGGTGTATAATTGTCTTCTTTCAGGTATTTCATTCAATAGAAAGCACAACACAGCTGCTAGAAGATGCATAGGAAAATATGCATGATACATCCCATATTGTATTTATTTTAGAAAGTTAAAATACACCTATAACAGCTTCCGTAACAAGGGCACCAGAGCCATAATCCAAAATCTGCCTTGAATTCTGAAGCAAAATAAAAGTTCATAGGTTGCATTTTGCAGAAGTTACTCAACAGTTTCTGTGATTTTGCAGCCAGCTAGCAAATACAATGGGAAGAGGTAATTTGGTAACATTCATCTTGACTAAAAGCAGCAGTCCTGCAAGGAGTTGGGGCTCTAACAGAAACAGATCTGATTTGATAAGCCCTGTCATTTTATACTTGGATGTGAAAATCAAGTATATCTGACAGTACCTGTTCCTCTTTTTCTTTAGTCTTGCTCCTGGAGACTCTAGAAGAGGTAACATCCTGAGCTGGAATGACAGAGATTTGATGCAGTGGCATGTTCATCACACCGCCTTGTTTGGTCTTATCGTTTACAGGAAGGAAGCTTGAAGGCAGTGCTCATTCGGTGCCATTGTCAGGCCTTGCACCTGAAAATAAAAATGTTAGATGAGGATTAGGTGAACACAACTATTTCTAAACAAAAGACAAGCCATCAACTGGGTCAAGATGTACCTATTATCTTCTCTCTGAATTCTTAACAGGAGAGACTTTGGGTGAGAAAAGATATGAGAGTTTTAAATAGCTAGAATTAGACAGAGCATAATTTATGCAAATGAGTAAATAAATTATCAACCAGTTCTGAAAGTGGTCTGAGAGCAGAGCCAGAAGGCAGGGATCCCACTGAAGTCTGCATAGATAGTGAGGCAGAAGAGCAGCTCTCCAAGATGAGCAGCAGGAGTGCAAAGAGCAAAGTGCATGCAGGTAGCTTCCTAAACCGCCAGCCCCACCACTCTTTATCAAACTGTCTCAGGCATCATCCTGAATCAGGCTTTGGTTTAAAAAAAAGTCAGTGGCCTGCATCTGGATCCTGTCATTAACATAAATCCGGTACCAGGAACATGCATCACACGAGCTGTTCCTTTCTTGATGCTATTGGAAAATAATATAATCAAAACCCCTCGTTAGGAATCTCCTCTACTACACACACTTTATCCTCTTTTTACTAATACAACAGGGAAGCATTACACAGAAGGGAGACAGTGATAGATGTAAATTATCCAAAATTTACAACATTAGTTTGAAAGGCAGGTGTAATTAGCCATACTTTTAATTATAATAGCAAAATTACATTAAATAAAACGCTTTTTTAACATGTAGGGTTATGGAGTGTTTATTGTGGCAGGTTACATTCCAAAATGAGAGACAATCAATTGTGCTTAAAGAAATGATTAGAGGGGAATTAACACAGCAGGGACTATACTAAACAGGAGAACTGGATGATGCATGCTTCTTCTGTTTCCATAAAATATCAGCTTGCTTTGTATTTGATTCTGTGAAAGCACAAAATGAAGAATAGGTAAATACTCTATATACTATGCTGCTTAACAATTTGGGAGTACGGTAGTCTAATACTTGCTGCATACCCTTAATTTATATTGCATGCATTGTAAATCGAATATTTAGTTACTTGGAATTTTTAAAGATAGGTCAAGCTTCCCAGGTTCTGGATTCTGCAAAAAATGCTGGTCTGGTTCTATTCCTATTAGACTCCACAGAAGTAGTATGGTTGTGTAAAATGAAAAAAGGATCAAATCTTTTGAATGCTCTTGATTAAATGGAAAAGAAATTTAATTACATATCCCAAGGCACTTTGTACAGGAAATGGTAGCTCAGTATCCTATTTGCACTGAGGGGGAAAGACTTATCAAAGGTCATAGAACAAGTCACAAACGAAAACAAAAAGCAGACAGTGCCTGCTGTTTCCCAATCACACACTCCATTTGCTGGTTGATGCTACCTGCCATTAGATTTCTCAGCCAAATTCAGAAGCCCTACTGTCACATGGTCAGGATTTGTATTACTTCCATAGATGCCAAGGCAGTGTATGAAAAAGTGTTCATGAAAGCTTTGAAGGCAATGTCTCCATAACTTCAAGGCATCGTTGATTTTAAAAATACATCTATACACATAAACAAGCAAGGATGACATTTTCTTACTGGAGGACAGAGGGAAGCATGGGACTTAGCAGTACTACTGAATCTCAGCATAAAGAGAAGACACTTCAAACTCCCCCAGTCCACCACACAGCTGTTTAGCTGCATCCTCTAAAGAAGCCAGGACAGAAGAGAGATAAACGGGGGCTGAGATAGGAATATCAAATTACAATAAACAAAGCAGGAAGGGAACGTATTTTCCCAAGAAAACATAAGGAAATGAAATCCAAAGAATGTTAAGCTCCAATGAAATTATGTCAGGTAATAAGTTCTGTGCTACTGCCAGAAAGAGCTGAGCCAAGAGGAAGGAGATGGACCCTGCTCTGTATCCCACTCAAAAAGAGTTCTGGGCTGGCAGGCAAGGACATATTATTACCATAAAGAGAACAAGGAAAATTATTAGAACACACACTTAAACCCCTCTGATGATTACAAACAAGTTAAAAAAGTTTTTCTGTAGGTACTTCGAGGATAGCATGTGTTAGAATTCCTTGAAAGAGCTCAAGTAGAATCCAATTAGATATTCCGAGATGATGTGAAACAGCCTTCCTCTGGTAAGGAAGCCTGGCAGAAGCTATAATAAAGACTGCCTCTGTCCAAGGGTGACTTAGAAGAAGCGCCAAACAGATGCCACAGTGTAGCATTCCTAATCTGGAAGGTACCTAATGATACATACACTCAAAGCCTGTTCATATCAACTTGAAGCACATTAAATCCATAATCCTACCTGAAAGATAAAGTCACATGAATCAACAGACCATCTGCACTACAAAGTACAGATAAAGATACCAGAGAAGCAATGACACTCAACAAAAGGCAAGTTATGATGAGGTCTTCTCAGGATGTTTTCCTCAGCTAAATTATCACCACATGCTCCTTGATCCAAGGGTGAGGAACTGGGCACCTGTGATAAGGGATACAACCTTCGAGCACATCAGACTGGGGACCTACAAAAAAGGCCCACAGAGAAGGAATAGTAAGGCAAGGGGACTACTCCTGGATACTCTCCTCTTCAAGATTCCAGTTAGATGCTCAGGCCATCCCTCACACAAAGGGAGGGTTCCTCATTACTGCCACACCTCCACCCAACAGTTGAGTACACTAACTCAGGAGGTGGCAGATCAGGGCTCAGCTTCCTCCTCCCTTGTGTGATAATTTGGTTCATAATCCATACATGCAAAGGAAGCCTCACGAGAACCAGAGCAGATGCTGCTCTGCTCAAAGAGGAAGGAGTCTGCAGCTCCTCTTGCCTGGAAAGCTGAAGTAATCATGATATGGTGGGACAGGGAGGAGAGAGAGACACACAGTTACGTGAACTAGTCATGTCCCAAGGGCCAGGAGGTCATTTGTCTGTGAAGGAAGAGGAATCTTATTCTCTTCTTGCTCCCACGGCTGTTCACATATCATTCACTGGAATAAAATACTTACAAAAACCCTCTCTTAGGAGTTTGGGCATTCAGTGAAACATAATGGAAGTAAAACCTGTTTTCAAAGTTGAGCCCTGTAGAGATTTCTTTACTGATGTTGCCAACAGCCAATAAGCCACAAATACAGACTATTTCTCTTGTCTGGGGAGGTTTCTTGCAAACTTGTCCAGGGCATATAGGAATGCCAGGACAGAAAACAGCCCGAAGCTCTACTCTTCATTCCTCTTATCTATAGCCACACTGGCTCCTGCAGAATAGATTTCAGCCACACTGCCATTGTAGAGAGCCTTCAGAAAAATGATATAATTTCAAAAGACAAAAGAGATCAAAACTCTGACCTCAGAGTCTACAGGAGATCTTAGTTCAGTGGAGCTAAGATTTCACCCACCTACGTAGTCCAGTTATTCCTTCTGAAGGGCAAGCAAAATAGTAACTAAAAACGCCAGCAGATACCTGGAACCATATCAGCTGTGTCCTCATTATGTTCCTAAAACCATGAAGCTGCAGCAAGAACAGTCAGATCCAGAGGAAATGAGACAGAGTCTCAGAAAGTAGCTGAAAGAAATGAGGAAAGAAAAAAAAAAAAAAAGGAAGGAAAATCATGCACATGACTTGAGCCTGGTGGCTGGGGAATTCCCCCAGCAGTACATCTGACAACAGAAAATTATATTCTCATGGGTTACCAGCATTAAATACAGGAGAGAAGACAATAAAAAACAACAGGTAACCTCACTACAGCAGAAACAAGTGGGAGGCCACTTGAAATCCACACTTCCATCAAAACAAGAACATCAATGAGCCATAAGATGAACCTAACAGTCTGTAAATTGCTGGATTGTTACAATCTAAGTGCTGCTGGAAGAACTCAAGTAAAAGAAGCTATTCCCTGGTCCCTCACCTGCCACCCACTCCCGTGTCATTGCCCTTTACACATTCTAAAACAAAGGCTAAACTGCTCTTTGCCAAAGATTCCCAGATAGAACTAGGGCAAGTAACAGATTATGGTTTCCCATTTGTTGTTTGGTATCTACCAGAAGCTAAAACCACACAGTATGAACTGTTCATTTCATTAGGAGACTTATGCTTCACAAAGTCCACCACACATCTGTCCTATACAGCATGTGCTGGAGAATTTCAGCAGAAGCTCTGGAGCTGTAGTGACACTGGCTGCAGATGTATATAGGCTTTACAAAAAGAAAAGCATTCTGAGGATGCGTGTAGGTGTGTACACATGCTCTGCATTACTCATGGGAGGGGAGGGAAACAGTCAAGTATGTCAGTTGTTTTCCTGTTTAAAGTACAATAGGTATTCCAGATTATAAAAGAATCTGTCTTTACCTGCATGAATAAACCCTGGAACCTGTGGTAGAAGCAAGATGATAGTCCCTAACTGAAGCGAATTGGAAGGAATTTCATCCACAAGCCATTTTGGTCTGGCCCAAGGCTTCTTACACTTCAACTGCCCTAGTCCTCCTTAACGATAGTGAGCTGTATCACACAGGTCAGTGGACCGATAATTTGTTGCCGGGTAGGTGGGTTAAAAATAAAGCAACAGATCGCTGCTGTCCAGATAATAAAAAAAATCTTTGGCTGTGTATTGCCATGGCAATCCTACCGTGGAAGGGATGCAATCTGCGGACTTTAGGGGACCTGCCAGCTGCAGACTGGAAAGTGCTACCCTGAAGCTTTGCGGATCACTGCTACGAACTATGATCTTCTGAAACTTCCCCTGTATGCAACATGAAACTTGACCAACACAAACAGGAATGGAAACCCTCTGAAGAAACCTCTGACTGCGGCTAGATAGTGTAACATCTTGATTGGCTGCCTTAATTTCTCCTGGTGAGACTTTGAAATAATCTATTAATGAAGATTTGGAAATCTGTTTTTCTGCTGGAGGTCTTGATATTAAATCTAAAACCACCACTGGGGGGAAAAAAAAAAAAATCTTTGGGATTTGATTTGTTATTGTTGTTCTGAAGGTAATAGAAGCCCTCATCTAGTAACTTTAGCAAATCCATGCATGCATCTTAACTTTCCTTACCTCCCCTGACATTTCAGCTAGATATAGCTAATGCCTACTTTCTGCACACTACATTTTCCATATTTGCAAATATTTTCAATCCTATTAGCTTGTGTTGGCTCTAGTTTGAGGCTTTTATTTATTTTATTTTGAGCTTGTCTGGACTCCTCCCCTACTAATGTAGCTTACATAATCCTCTCCTAGAGATGACAGATGTGCATTTTCGAAAAAGAGGATCCTGCATCTGCATTTTATTTTGTTTTACTGCAACTTAATCAGTACTTTGTTAACAGCATTACTTAGGAGATGTTATCAAGCCTTGTGCACTTCACATGCATTTGTTAACTTGACAAACAAACCTAATCAAGGTAGCTTGAGAGAGAGAAGCTAATACTTCTGCTGCAGTACATTATAAGTGAAAAAGAACACTTGTACTCAGAACAGGCAGATGTAATTCTGCATTATTGCTATTTACAGTTATGCCTCTGCCCATATATCTTGCATTGTTTACTAGCTGAGTTGCAACTTCTCCCTGTATTATCTCAGTTCCTCCTTTCCTCCACCTGTTAATGCCCTAAAAATAATCAGCTTCAAGACTTAAAAACATTTTTCTTCTAATAATTAAAAAACCAAACCAACCAAACAATAAACAACAGCAAAAAAAACACCCCACGAAAACATATTATGTAATTTAAATCAAACAGCAGGCTTGGAAAGAACACAAGAAATCCTTCTGCATGTTACCCATGTTGTCTTAGAAAGTTTCTTAATTTACAGGACTACACACAAAGAAATAGATCTATCTGCCTGCTCCGGCTGACTCCTCTCAAAATAATAATATGATTACATTTACAAACATGGAACAATTACACAAACAAGCTGTTAAACTATTGCCTCAGTAAATAACAGTCCTAGAGCTCTCAGCAATCCCCTCTCTTGATTTCAATGGAAGATGAGCAAGATCTGCACCTCTGAAAATAGATTCTTTGAAATCTTTCCCCTTCAAATCAAATCACCTACTAAGTACAATTATGAATTAGTGTTAGGACTCAGTAGAAAACAAATATCACTTCCCCTTGCTCTGATAACAAAACAATAGTCATTTAGTCCCTTGAGAAAGAAAAAAAAATGTCTGCTTATGCTACTAATAACAATGTAACTGCATCAGAAGCATCGCTGATCATTCCTGATGTTGAGAGGAAAGAAGAAATTGCTAGGCATTCCTCAGACACACATGGGCAACAAGTTCCTGCTACAGTGGCAAAACTTTAACTACATCACTACTCTGCTAGGTAATGCACATTTTTAAGTACTCTCCTTGTATATGTGTTTATGAAACAGTCCATAACAATGTCAGCAATAATCCCTATGACAGTTTCTATAATAAGCAACAAGGAACAGAGGTTAAGCAGAAGTTTCATTTGCTGCACTGAGAAGCCCCAACAATGGGGGCCTGGCAGAGGTCAACAGCCAGGGCTGCTGTTTTTTTCAGCCAACAAATTGTTCTACCTGCTCCACTGAAATTCCAAGCCCATTTGCATAAGGGAGTGCTACTCATATTTTCGCCTACATAATCACCATTTCACCTCACTCCTTCACATTAAACACATCTTCTTGCCCTAAGGTGCTTCCGAACAGAATAGGTCTACCACATGAATCACACCTCAAGCTGTGAGTCTTTACAGCTTTGCTGCAAACAGGATGTAATATCACAGCATGTACAGGACTTGCCTTGTGATCACTCTTAGCTATGATCCCATCAACTCCCACAATGAGTAGACACTGCCTTCCTGAAATATTTATGTCCCCCTTCAGAAGAGACATTCTTCCCTCCAACTTGGCACTTAAGCCACCCCTGCAGAGCAAAAATTAGACAGTCTTAATCGCATGGCTGAAATGAATTTTTCCTTAAAAGACGTGGATGATGACTTGCTTCTTCATAACATTCATTATCAGATAACAACATGCTGCAGTACTATGCTTAGTGCTACAGTTTTTATGAAAAGCCCTTTGATGTTACACATCCAAAAGCAGTAACCTACATGGATTCCATCACAGCATACATGCTGGTGATGCAATGGTCTATGCGGCTTTTCCTTACTAACCCACAGAAATGGCGAGAGAACGCAGTGGTAAGGTTTCATACAATTAGAAATTCTTAATTTAAAGGAATACAAAAAATGCCAGGTTACTGTGACCAAAGGTTTAGGAATGGCCCACTAAGATTGCCGCTGTTAGTCCCCTGCAATTGTAGATCATCCTGCAATCAGCACAGAAGGGTCCACAGTACATCAACCAGGTTGTGCTGGTTTAAGGCTAATTGGAATATTTTAATAGAGAAAATTATATTATAGGCTGTGAAAGGAAAACAATGGTGATGTCTACTTCACTCATAGGCTTGCTGTGATGTTTAGGAATAAGTACTCAAAGCAAAAGATAAGCCACTTGNTACAAAACACACCCAACTCCACCCTATTCGTGGGCAACATCCAAACTCCTCAAAACTATGGCATGCCATGAACGACAGTAAGTGATGTCAAAGACAAGGCAATACCCTAGACCTCCAGAATAACAGCAAATCTATTTGGAAAAATACCTACCTGATCATCGTGATTTGTCAAAGCACTACATATGATGATCAATGATTTTTAAAAGAAAGTGTTAATGAAGCTTATAATCAGATGGAAAGAATGACTTACTAAAAAGTTATACAGAGCACTGAGAGAAATTTGTACTAACAAATATTTGCAAGCAGATTTCTAATCTAGTACACAAGTCCACATGTTGAAATGCATAATTTATGATCACTTCCCATTCTCTACTGTAATCCTTTTGGGGTTCATGGAACTCTACATTAGTTCTGAAATCCAGAAGGAGGAAAAAAAAAAAAAAAATCACTCTGTACTTTTATCTTCAAAATTAATAGAGACTATTAAAAACAAATGCATAACTTTACACTGAAGACAATACAAGACTGTGCTTCTCAAATAGTGTAAATATTTGCAATGCAAGATAGCGATGAAACAAAACAATCTCATCCTTGTTCAGTGAGGACATTGCTGACATTCTGTATTGTACACAGATAACAATTAAGCATTTTTAGGAAAATCCCATGCTACATCACTTATTTTCCATTACATCAGAGGCTAACAGTGGTAACAGCTATTTATGAACAACAAGTGCCTAAGCAGCGTTTCTTCATTATTGTTTAACTACTACCAGGCAAAACATTCTCTTAAGACAAAGTAAAAAGAATATACTATTGACTAAATAATAATTGTTCCTTCTTTGTCTCTGGGTAAATAAGAAATTTCTGAGGCAGCGCAGATAAGAATGCATTTCTTGAGCGATGAGTTAACTGTCAGTTAACTCTTTACTTGCAGGTTTAAGTTACAACACATCTTTTCTCTAGAAGTCTAGATTTCTGAATCATTATGATGAATCGTTAAACTCTGAGGAAATAACTGTAAAACACATTCTTTAGGACTTGCACAATGCAACTGGAGAGACCAAATGCAGTGTCAAAATTTCAAGTGCAGAGTAGAAAGGGCAACGTACCAAGTATCCTGTACCTGATTTTTTTCATTAGCATGCATGACATCAACATATTACAATTTCAATCATAATTTCCCACATCTCAAAGCAATATGAACTTCTGGTGCAAAACTAGTTACCAGAAATCATTTGTTATCCCCTGAAGTAAAAAAGTTTTAAATTTTAAATAAATTTTAAATACAGGGGGATAAAATTAAAGTGTAATAGATTTCAGAGAGTGGTTTTATTGGGAAGTATATTCAGGCAGAGCATGTCTACTTTATTTATTTTTTTTGTTTCCATCTTCTATGCTGGTATCTTTGCCAACATCCAACAAAAACTCCCCTCTCCAGAGGGCAACATTGGAAGGACTACCTCTCTGAGCTATATGCAAATTTGTGCTCAGCTTGGGTGGGGGGGGGTCCACAGCCCTACAGACATAAATGTCCATCTTTATCTTTATTTTAAATATCACCAATACAATGGTGTGCCTGCCAGTCGTGGTTCAGGAAGGCAAATCATTTAAGTTCTTCAGTTCAGTCACTTCTGTGTTATGGAAAGATAACAACATTTCCACTCTCCAGGCTGTCTCAGCTGTACAGATAGCTCCTGTGCGGGTGGTATTGTTTCTTATCATGGCAATGAACAGTACCTAGTACAACCAAGAGCACAGAGTGAAGTGCTAAAGTACTGCAGTAAGACAAGCAGTAAGAGCGGCACACATCTGAGTAACTCCATCAGTTACACACCTGCATGCTCAACAAAAATTATCAGATCTTGATTTTTAGATGGTTGCTTGACAGGTAAACATGGTATTATTTCTCATCAGTTTCAACATGAAAACTATACTATGAAGAGTTTAAGAATCTTTGTGTCACAGCATTATCATTAAAAAGTAAAGCTGTGTAAAGACTACAGAGTCCAGGTCTGTGAACAGAATTATTTCCCTTCCAGTGTCAGAACAGCCTCTTCCAGCTGCAATCTTATCATGGGATATGTTGTGTGGTTAAAAAGGCTGCTGGAGCTCTTATCACAAGTGTCCCTGGTGTAGTTTAAAGGCCAAGCAACTGATGTCAGCGGGCTGACAAGCAGCCTGGCTTCCTTCATCCTGGCTCCCCACATCAGTACTGACGCCAACATGCACTGGCAGTAGAGAAGCATCAGCATAGTTTCCCTTCATTAGGGTATTATTTCATGTGAGTGTGCTGGCACGTGTATGTTGGTTCTGCCCATCCTCCCCCACAACAGTGCTCTGTGCCACCCAAAAAAGAGGCACTGGCATTACTGAACCCCACAGACAAGGCAGTCCTTACCACTGTCTATAAAGGGCCATTCATCTCTACCGTACCTAAAATAGCCACTGGATGCAATCATGAGATGAATACATGACTGGATTCATTTAAATCACTGCCTTCCTACACAGAAAGGAAACCAGTGCCCAGCAATTGTATCCTCACCCATTGTCCTCATTCTCAGTTCAGCAAGTGTCAACTCTTTCCGTCCCCTCCAGTATTAATTCCTTAATTTCGACGAATATTTAGAAGTTTACAGAAACAGCACAAAATCCCACCAATCCATTCTTACACACTTGCAAGATCTGTATAAAGTCATATCCATCACAGTTTTCACCACAGCAGCATTTCTGCAGCCTGTCTGTCATCCACTAGCTGCTCATTGCCAGTCAACCACAGCCAGCCGCAGAAGGCTGCTAAAACAAAGTGAAGTATCCTGTACAGAGAAATGGTGCCTATTCATGGGAAATCCTAAGAACTGCACAGGTCTGTTTCTTCCTGCTGGAGAAGAGACTGACTTGCAATGTTCTGTTGATCTGCTCCTTAAATGACTTCTAGTTTTTTGTCTAGCAGATGGCTTCAAGCTACCTTTAAGTGTCTAGGCAAGAGTGAGGAGATGCCTGGGCCTTCAGAGACCAACTCACTGTCAGACAAAAGATGGTTTAGAAGGAATGTGGTAATAGCTGGGACAATACAGTGGAATGAATTCTGGGATGCTGTTACACATCCATAGGGTAAGTTGACATGGAAGCTGTCCAAACAGGGAAAGGCTTAAAATAGATTTCAGGCCACATTACTGATACCAATTGACATTTCACATATTTTCAACCCAATCACATTCAGAAGTGTCTTTTCTACTTTTTTTCCCTAATAGATGCTGTTTGTTTTAAATTAATTTAGACAGGAGCCAGAGAGGTGAGCTAAGTATGCTAAATAAGGCCCGTGCAGTGCTGGTGAATGTAAGCAGCACTGTAAAAATCTAAAACATTCATGAAGATGAAACCTGGAAGGAGCGGCAGTTTCTATCCGGTATCTGCTGAAACTGAAGGCAAGAATGAAAAAGACATTATTTTTTATTTGTAAGCCAAAATCTCATCAGTCCCAGAGGAAAACATGCTGCTGAAAACAGGGGAGCATTGAATCTGTTGAGGCCACATGGGAATTTCTGCATCAACTGCATTCAGACGTGTGGTGAGATAAATCCACCTGATCTCACCCTACTCTCCTTCACGTTTTCCAGGGCTCATACCTGCTGACCATGTGGCTTCCTTCTTTAAGTAGTTACAATTACACTATTCAAAGACACCTGCTCTTCCAAGGGGTAGATGAAAAAAATTACTACAGACAAATAATTTGAATGACTGCTGGATTAGCTTAATGGAGAGATAAAGACCTATTTCTTTACCAACAATTTTTACATGTCGATTTAATTATATTTTTTAATTGAAAAAAAAACCCTACTCACTATTCCAAATGCAGCAGATGTTAGAGTATCAAGACAAAATCTCCAGTTTTCTGTTCGTCTAAAACAGTTGGCAGGTTCCATTCCAGAGACAGTCGCATCTCTGTCACGGGCTCCCACACATGGGCTGTACAGCAGCTTCAAGATGGTCAAAGTATTTAAAGACAAAAAAAAATATTAATTCAGCTATATTTGAAGTGACAGGAATCCATAAGTGACAAAAATACTGCTGCTTTCTCATTGGAGGACCTAACCATTCCTTTCAGTCTCTGGGTGCTGAAAGAAGTAGTATTGTACTTAGGAACAGGCACGGTCCCCTCTGTGTCACAAGTGATCTTGTCCTGACAATCCTTAAGAGCCAAGCTTTCTCTGAATAAAGTCTTGGTCCTGGAGCAAGTTGCACTTCTTGCAGGGGCATGTGCTATTCAGTGAATGGTATTATCTGCTGATGGCAAAAGCTCCCATTCCCATCCTCTGTTGAAGAAGTTACTTGGTACAATCTTACACCACTCACTTCTCCTGCAGAATTGACAACGGATTCACAGCTCAGCAAGGCCAGCTGATCTCTCACTGCTCCATTACAGAGGGCAATAACCATCCAAATTAGAAACAAAACCAAAAAGGAGACTAAAAGGCATTCAGGCTCCAAACTTAGGAAATGTTAAATATCTCAGCTGAAAAGGCCCTTTCTTCCTTGTGCTGCTTCTGCAGCAAAGTCAGGAATCTATGTTACAACGGTCAACCAATGCTACCTAATGGCTTCAAGTAGGAGACAAAACCACCACACATCCACATGTCTGTCTGTGTGCTCATGGATTGTTTTGTTGTTGTTTTTTTGTTTTGTTTTTCTTTTTTTGGTGAGCTTTTTTTGTTTGTTTGGGGGTTTTTTGGCACTGGTGGCATGGTCTTTAAAAAAAGAAAAAAAAATTCTAGGAAAAAGATGCCAACAGAGGAGGGCATCTTCTCTGCCTGAAAAAAAAAAAAAGAAAAAGAAAAAAAAGGACACTGCTGGCGAAAGCACACTGGTGCAAAGACTCAGAATGAATCCAGTGCAAAGTCAGTGTCATCAGCCTTAACTCATCTGGTCTCTCTCCAAAATTTCCTTCCCAAACACTGATCCCACCCAGACTTTCCCAACTGGCAAAACAGAGGTATTGTTTCAGTCTCCGATATTGTCCTACTGCAGGTTATGAATTAGAATACTGCTCTCTTTAGATATCAGCTGTAGAATTAGATGGTGGAGGGTGGATTATTTTTAGCAATTGTCTGACCAAGCTGGAGTTGCAGTCAGTTGTAAATTAGTCACTGCTTTTTCGAAGGCTACATTTTACACATCAACTTTGAATGCAACACTTATTATCTCTTCAAAATCTGTAATCAGTCACCTTTGCAAGGAAGAGAGGAAAGAGGAAGCAGGTATTATAGAGCCAAGAAGAGACTACTTAAATTCTTCAGGTTTCTCACCCAAAGCCTAGAAAGAGTGGCAAGGGGAGATGAAAAAGTATGGAAAGGCACAGCTGCCTTCACACACCAGTAGTGAAGGCATTTACAAGCTCAACTAACTCATCCCTCTGACAGCTGTCATGTTGGAATGGCATTTTTTAATAGAAGGGGGTCATAGAAGGCTCAGTGACAATACACTGTACTGTTCTATTGCTCACCAGGTTAAAGCACAGCTTACCCTGACAGTGATTTTCTTCTTTATTTTGACACATTCCAATAAAGGAAGAAGAAACAGCCCATGGAAAAAAGGCTTGGCACAGAAACTTGCCAACTCTGCTTGACGCAGAGGTTGCTGGAGAATGATGATAAACAGCATCTCAGAAAAGCAGGTCTGTGCTGCAGTATGTCCATGTTACTGGCCTCAGTGGGATGCCCTGTGCATAGTCAAGCTGCTTCCCACTCCCATCCCCTGCTGACAAGAATTACTTTCAGACTTGAAACCCAACAGTTTCATCATCTTATTAAATTCCCTGTTCTTAGCTCAGATGTCTCTCATATGCATTAGTTAGATTACATCAACCATGAAGATATATCCATGAGCCACACATGACACAGTCCAAAGGAGGTCAGTTAGAGATCGGATCACCAGCCGTTTGCCTTTCTCCTCCCTTATTCACAGCAGCAGCAAAGCAAACTGTGTGAAAAGGGATAAGTATATCTTTGTGGGGTCACGTGGAAAGGGAGATAATACTAAAGCACCAAGATGTGACTGGCAAACACACCTTCCCCAAGTAAAGCATCCACCTTGGAGTGGAACCATCCCTGCAGCTCCCTTCCACAACCCCTGCACCAGGCACAGCCAGTTAAGCCAGGCTAAGCCAAGCGCACTCAGGTTTTACAGACCAGAAAGCCTAAACACAGCAGTTATGAAGGACCTGACAAGCAGCCTAAACAGCATGATCCCCAAGGACATCATAACCCTACCAAGTGTGTGTAAAGCACCTGCAGTACTGCACGGTGAGAACGTGTTGACTGAAAAAGTCTCTTCAGAACAAGAGGACACAGTCTCCAGCTGTGCCAGGGGAGGTTTAGGCTCGAGGTGAGGAGAAAGTTCTTCACTGAGAGAGTCATTCCCCACTGGAATGGGCTGCCCAGGGAGGTGGTGGAGTCACCGTCCCTGGAGGTGTTCAAGGCACGTTTGGACGTGGCACTTGGTGCCATGGTCTAGTCTTGAGGTCTGTGGTAGTGGGTTGGACTTGATGATCTTTGAGGTCTCTTCCAACCTTGCTATACTGTGATACTGTGAAAAAACGTTCCAATAGGCATTCAAAGATGGGTAAGAGAGACCGAACACAACACCTCAACTGACAAGCAGTACTCAAGCACACGGCCAAAGTAAACAACCATAACAAATGTCTAACGGACACAATGGAAGATCACAGCCAAGAATAAAATGCGTGATGTATTTAATTCCCTTTCTCTTTAAGGAACTGATCCTGACTCAGTTTCCTTGTTCTCAGGCAGCTGGACCACACAATGCTACACTTGTTTCTCGCCAGAGTATCACTAATAAAGGAAAGTGAGTGAGAAATTTTATCTTGAAACAAATATGTTCAACAGCAACTGACCTGGGATCCTCGCCTTGTGGTTGGAGAAGTTGATATCAACATCTTTAGTGAATAAGAGCCTACATCCGATGCATATACAAGTGCCTCAGGGTCCCCAAAATACCAAATGCTGACCATGGGAGGCCAAAAGACCACCAAAAGACTGGAAAGCATACATCAGACTTACCTCACCACTGCATTTGGCTCATAGGTATGTAGAGGAGATGCAATTACGTGCATCTAAGATGTAGCCCTTCTGAGCAAGGGTAAAAAGCAAGGCAAACCTGGTGCAGGGCACAGGGTTTTGGCAAGGCTATCTCCTGCTGCTTTGAACACAACAGCTTTAAGGCTGCAGTTCTATTCTATCACTTTCATATTGCCTCTCTAGCCATACATTTCATTTAAGAATGCAATCAGATACATCAGGAAAGGTAAAAAATGAGTAATTTTGAACCTCTTCCTATTTGGAAAATACAACAGGGATGCAAACCAGTGATTAGTGATTTGCCTGGAAAACATAATTCTGCATTTTTCTTACACTCCCAGGAAGGCACATAAAAAGAATCTCATCTCTAAAAGACCTTGGGAGCTGCAGAGCTCTGCAGCTGTACTAGAGCACAGCTCTCTCGCACACCTGCCAAAGCATGTAGCAGCTTGTACAGAAAAAAACACATGGAGTCTTTTGAAGCCTTGCAATTTTGTAATGAAAGTAACTTGGTGAATATTTCTGCAACATTTGAAAGACTTAACTGTAGTGTCTCAGAGGTTTTTCCTTTGCTGTCAGGCCTGACCCTAGCATGAAGCCAACAAAATAGCCAAACATCACTGTCAGGAAAATCACAGAAACAAAAATACACATCTCATGAAAAGGAACTGCTAAAAGGCAACATAGAGCATTTCCATGCCCAAAAGCAATGAGATATTTCAAGCTACAGTGTTAAAACACTTCATAAGAACACTAATGCATTTAGAAGGCAGAAATATTGATCTCATTTTTATTTGCTTCTGCTTTGTTATGCCAAGAGCAAAGCTAAAAATCCCCATCCATCTTTTAATCAAACATGCTACTTCTTTTTTGTTAACTCCCAAGAGCAAGTCAGCCTGACAAGACTCCTGTAATTTTATAAGGGAATCTCTCCTCCCTCCACTCCCTTATGTTATCAAGCATTAATTCTGTGAAAAGTCTGCTGTGCTGTGCCAGCTCTAATTTAGTAACAATACTTAACCATTTTCCTTAGGCTCTCAGAAGGCCTTGCAACAGAAGAAGGCCACCCCAAAGGCAGAAGGATTACCACAGTCTGATACCCTACAGCTCAGTATTCTGTGGTTCCATGCTTCATATGGGCCACTCACCCACATGAAGCATCTCGTGGCTAAAAAAGTGCTACCTCCATAGGCTCTGGTGCAAGGTGAAGCTGCAGCTCTAGGTTCTGACATTGCAATTCACATTCCCTTCCTGAGACATACGAAGTTCCAGCAAATCATTGACATTTAGCCAACAGGTTCAGAAGTTATTTGAAGTGTGATTGCATAAGCCCACTTCCCTGCAAAGCAGGCTAAAGAAACATTTTAAACCCTCCACACTCTTAAGAACCTTACTAAAACCACGACAGAGGTAACAACTAGGTTGCAGGAAACTAAGGTAAACATAGGTGAAGTAACTTAAACCAGAAAATAAAGGCCAGAAGCAGGAACAAGATTCAGATTTCCTGTCTCTTACAAGCCTTTAGCTGCAAATGAACTTCCTCTTCTTTTTAAAGCGAAGAAGATTATTTTTTTTCCCCTTTTTGCAACAGGACAGCATTTAGTTCAGCATGTATTTATGCTGTTTGGTGTAAGAAAACCCTCTCATCTAGAAATCATTTGCCATGTCAAAGAGCAGCAGCTCCTTTATAAGTCTTTAGCCTACTTGTTTGTTTGTTTGTTTTTTTTAATATATTATATGCATGCACTTATATATACACACATTTTATAGAGGTAGCTTCAATGCAAATTACTGGTCACAGACAGCACTAGAGAAAAAAACGTTAGATGAAAATGACTCTGAATGCTGTGTTGACAATAATCACATTTAAACAGAAACCATTTTGGATGCAGAACTACATAAGAAACTCACTTCATTTACCAGAAAGGAAGGAAAAGAAAGCCTACTGTTAACTTCAGAAAGAGACAGACTGTTCCCGTGTGTGTTTTGCTCTCTATTATCATCTACAGTAAACTACTACCTAGTGCTCTTCACATTGCTCTAGTATGTCAGACTTCACCAGGCTTATCATGAACAGAAAATCCGCTGCCAATTTTCACTTTCTGTCTATCCCACTTAACAGCATGATGAACTCCGTTACAAGTACCTTAATTGTGGTTTGCTGAAACAGGAGAGAAAGGGGACAAAACCACTCAGACAGGGCAAGAGGAGGCATTTGGAAGAATTTCTTGTTACAATGTGGCCCATGTTATGAAAGCATAGCAGAGCCCTGTATTGCATTGCTCTCTGTATTTCAATTCACATTCCCATAAATATATATATGCACAGAAAATAAATATGTAAATACATACATACACAAGGAAATATGCCACATTTTTCCATTAGCCTTCCTCTTCTGATACATTCGTAGTTACAAGAGATTATAACAGGGATTGGCCTAGTAGTGAATCACCCTCAATAGCACACTGTGCTTTTACAACTAGAAATAGAAGGATCAGAGATTAATCCTCTGTCCTGGATGACACAAGGAACCAGCAACAGTGAAAGCAAATATAAATATGCAGACAAGGGACTTTGGCTTTCTACAGCCCTCTTTGGTTCTGAAGGAGACTATTCCACCAAGAGATGTCTTAAAGGTCACTGCAAATAAAATTGAACAAAAGCTATTCTTTCTGTAAGCCCTGCAGTAACTGGGTGAGGAGGAGCTTCCACTAATAATTCCTGTGATATCTTCCCTTTCCAAGGAAGGCAAAGGCCAGCCTCAGCCCTGCTGCCAAGAGGAGCTCTTAAAGTAGCAAGATTTGACTGCATACTTAATCAATATTTAATTGGTGCTATAAGACAGTTTGTATGCAGTGAGTCTGTTGCTTCTAATTCAGTTAATACTACTCAAATGATCCTCCGAAACCATGTCTAGAAATCAGTAATCTTCTGCACTAGGAGTCACAGCAAGACTCCTGATGTTCCTACACAAAAATCTTCTGCAAGAAGGAAGCAGAACTTGAAACACAACACTGGTGACAAGAACGTAAGTGCATCCCCCCTCCTCAAGCTGCACTGATGGCACAGAGTTGTTAGCAGTAAGTCTCAGTGACGAATTATTCTGGTCACTAGAACCAAGAGATCACACCCAGACAAAGCCTATCTGTTTATTAAGAAATGTTGGTTTTAGTTGTTTTTTTTTTTTTTTCTATAGATACTCTTCCTTACAGGCTCAGGACAGACAATAAAGGTGAACCAATAAGCTTTTTAAAATAAAGTATATTTGGAAGGGAGGTACCAAGGATTTGTATCCTTTCTAAAAAAACTAGCAACTTTGTAACCTTGCTTCTTTTTGCTTTGTTTTGGGTTGGTTTTTTGTTTGTTTGTTTGTCACCCTGGATCCTTTCTTTCTATCCTGGATCTTTCCCTCCTTCCCTTCTATATTATTCGACTGATCCTTTCATTCAAAAGGGCAGCATTTCTCCTCCTGTGTTCAGGACATGACAGCAGTCAAGCTACCTGCTCACAGAACAACAGTTGGGAACTTTTTTATTCCTTGTAATGAACCTCTTATCCTTGATGGTCTATAAACACACAATCTTACAGAAGCCATGGCCAAACTGGGGGACAAACTCACTCTTAGTGGTTTTCGGTCACCTATTAGATGACATTCCTAAATACAGTAGCTGTTTTCCCAAAGAGAAACTGTGACACAGTTGTTCATGACCAGTCTCATCTGCAGATTGTACTGGTGACATGCATTGTGCACTTCTGAGGCTTTTTGAAGGACACAGAGAAACTCAAGGGGCAGATATTGAGGCATACTTAACTGATACATAGGATTTACCTACTCCACAATATATAAGAAATATATTCTATATTGATTCTAGATACATATTCTGCAAGGCTCTCTACTAGAATCCTTAAACAAGTCTCCAAGGATAAAGTGCTCATCTATTAGTTGACTCAATATCATCAAACTATAGAAAAAATATCAGCCACAATTTCTAGAATCTTGTAGCATTTCCCACTTACTAGACATATACTTGGCATTGAAATTGCCAGCACTGTTTTCAGTTGAGTTCAATCAACCACGACATTCTGCCAGAACTCTGGTTAAATTCAAGATGTACTACCAAGCTACTCTCTTTGCCTGCAAGTATCGAAAGTGAACTCCAGAGAGGTACCAAACCTGATAAGCAGGTAACTATACAATGATGGCCAGTATTGCCTTTGGTCCCTGGAGAAAGAAACTGCAAGCATTAGAAACTGCTGAGAGCTGAAATATCTCTTGCTATTTGTGAATTGTCTTGCCTGTCCAGTGATGAGTTACATTTAAGAATAACACAGCTCTTACAGTGAACATTTCAAAAGAGACTTTACTTTCAAGGCTCTTGTCCATTTACCTACCCCAGAATCAATAAGCATGATGTAATCTGTTGTTTGCAGGCTTTTTATGCTTCTCATGAATGCAGTTAGATACCTCAAAACACTGTGGGAAACAGTGAAAAAAGATTTGTTTCTAGAAATGGTGAGTTCTTTGGACAAGTGGTGTTTTCAGCAAAAGTCAGATAACAGAATTAGAAATACTGGCCCTAATTTAGTGAAGGGCATGGAGCTGAGTAACTTCACAATGAACAAAGCCCACACAGCAAATTTAAGGCCTATTCTACCATGCTAAAAGAAAGCTGCCACTAAATCTTTGCAGTCAACAGACAAATCAGCAAAACAGAAGTCATAGTAAACTCTGCATGAATTCTCACTATGGAAATTAACACAGTGAATTAGATGTGTGGTTTACATGGTTCACTCAGTTCCTGCAGCAGCTAGCACTAGATGCTCCAGAGAAAGAACAGAAATAGGGACTAACTGGATAGTCTGTTCTCCAAGAAGATTTCTGTCTTAATACCTTATATGTTGGAAATGCAGTTTTCCCCAGACTTTAAGTTTCCTGTTCTTTATAGCCTTCTACAGCTTTGCTATTCACCATTTTCCTGCTACACATAGAAATAGTCCATGCACACTGATATGCGATTTCTGCAAGCTCCTTCCTTCAAAGAGTTTTCATTTTTTTAAAGTAGCCCAGATACATCCTCTTACAGAATACAAGTTAGGTTTTTCTACAGGATCAAGAGTTTCTTGGTTTTTATGGGGGGGAAGGAGGAAAGGGCAGATCAGAGCAAAATAAAATGAAATAAAGAAATAAATACAAGAGGACACCTCATTTCTGTTTATTTTTTCCTTACAAATGATCATCCTTGCTGCATTCTTTACTGTTTCTGAATCTGGCTACCAGTCACATAAGGGTTAACCGTTTCTGAGGCATATAGAACCATAGAATCAAGCAGGTTGGAAGCCACCTCCAAGATCATCCAGTCCAACCTATAACCCAGCCCTACCCAACCAACTAGACCATGGCACTAAGTGCCTCATCCAGTCTTTTCTTGAACATCTCCAGGGACGGCAATCCCACCACCTCCCTGGGCAGCCCATTCCAATGGCAAATCACTCTCTCTGCAAAGAACTTCCCCCTAATATCCAGCCTATACCTCTCCTGGCACAACTTGAGATTGCGTCCCCTCATTCTGTTGCTGGTTGTCTGGGAGAAGAGATTGACCCCCAATATGATGAGAAAGACCCAGAGTAGGAGACTCCTTTTTCTTAGGCATCAGAATGAATGTAGGACTTGTAAGACCCACCTACAACTCCCTCCTCGAGCAGCATTACTACTCGGAGCTGCCACGTTCCTACAGTGATTTGCCTCTCCTGCTAATATTAGTGTTTAGAAGAGCAATAAGGAGATCAGACTGGCAGATAATAGGCACTGGTACATTGCCCAAAGTACATGTGACAGCCTCAGCAGATGGGAAGGCTGAGCCCTTTCACCCCTGCACCTGCAAAAGTTGCTTGTCCAGAAGGTTAGACTTTACAACTAGGCAAACTCATCCAGTAAATAGGTGGATTTTCTAGCACTGGAATCCTAACTACCTCATCCAGACAGCACCACCACCACTCTGGCCACATATCCATATCCTGAAGCATGAAGAGGTTGCAAGCCTTTCTTCCAACATGAAACCCAAAACAGCAAAACTGCTTCTTTTCAACTAATTTACCTGTATAAGCAAAGCTAGCAGCTAAGGCTAGCTGAAAACCAAGTTAAAACCCCAAAACAACAACAAAAAACTCCAATACCATAACAAGAAATATTTAGTGGATTGTGAAAGTCCACAAAGCCACAAGAAGTTCCCGGCAAAGGGGCAGTCATTAAGACTTCCAGCAACTGTAGCAGAGTCAAATTCTGGGGAATTTCTCACTTTTCCCAAGCAGCTGCTCAGGGTTGCTCAGGGAAGTCTGGCACCAAATGGTTTGGGACACAGCTGAGAAGCTGCAAACACTACTTAGCAGGTATTATGCTCCGTGCTGGGGTGTACCCTTGAGCCAGGACCCTAGATGTTTCCAGCAATTCTGGTCCAGAGGCAGACTTAGGAGAACTCCCCATCAATGAAACCTGATCAGTGTTGCTATGTTTCAAAGAAAACATCTTAGGTTTGACAAATAAGCAGTTTTCAAAAGAAAACTTTTTTCCTCTGAAAACTTTTGATCAGGATGACTACTGGATCAAACTCAGCCTCATCTGACACCACTCCAGAACTAATTTCACAAGTTTACAATGGGTGTTGCCATTTCAGCTGAAGTGTTACTGTCAGACTTTTCCATCATCATCTTCCTTCCAAGACCTCTTTCTGACTCCACTCAGGTTCTAACTAAATTATTCCTTTCTCTGTTCATGCTGCTCGGTTAGTTCGTTAATTTTCTATGCTCTGAAGTATGAAAGTCCTTTGCCAGCTGCGGAGCCTGAGCTGTGTGCCCTCTTGCACTGCAGTTCATTTCAAACTGATTTTGCATTGCTATGTTGTAATTACAGCTTTGCTTGCACAGCCACTGAAACGAGGAAAAGTTAAACTGTTACAGTTTAGAACAACTCGAGCATTGCTCCTTCTGCAAACTAGCTCCAGGAAGCACGAAAGAATTCTGACTATGCCTCAGTCTGCCATGAAACTTCATGATTTGTTACAAACACGTTGTGACCAGCGTATCTTGCGTATAGCTTTATCTTTGGTGTATCTTCGTTGCACGCCACTAACCGAATTCCAGTCCTCGTCCAAATCGGAGCCCCGTTGTAAACACAGCGTTCTTCCCACCCGGCTGATCCCACCTCAGTCTCTCCCGAGCGGTACTACTCCTGCCGGCGCCAATGCGCACACAGACGCACTGAGGCTGGGCAGACAAAGACGACGGAGGTGGGAAAGCCTCTTACCAGCTATTTCGGTGCCGCTTCCTCCGCTCCAACAGAGGAGCAACCCTCAACTCCCCGAGCGGAGTCTCCGCATCGGTCAGCGACGGGAGGGTCCGCTGCAGCTCCCGCCCCACGGGCCGGCGGAGGCGACCTCCGCGGGCACGCTATGCTCCCGTCTGTCCTGGCCGACACGACACGGCAGCCGGTCCNAGCGGCGCGCTCGGCTCGGCCCCGCGGCGGCGGCTCACCACAGCCAGGGCGGTGGCCAAGCCTACCTTGGTGCCCCGCACAGGGCCCGAGCCGGCGGCTCCTCCTCCGGCTGCGGCGGCTGCTGCTACCCATACCCGAAGCCAGAACGCGGCAGGTCGTAATGCCGACGGAGCCGGGGGCTGCGAGGCTTCCGCGAGCCGGTGCACCCCCCGAGTCTCTCGCCCAGCTCCTGTTTACCGCGGATCGGCGGCCGGCCAGGCTGCCTGTCAATGCACCGCCCCGCCCCGGCCCGCCCCCGCCGCCTTGGCCCGGAGGAGGACGGGGAAGCGAGGCGGTCGCAGTGTGCTGCGGACGCGGGCACCTACGGTGTATAGGGTGGCCCTCGGCGGGGCAGGGCCTGTCCAATTGCCTCCCGGTTCAACTTCCTTCCATGGGGGAAGCTCACTGCGCTCTGAGTTCCCCGTCCCGGGCTCTCCGGGCACCTGCTACAGGAGACACGCNACAACTAGGCAAACTCATCCAGTAAATAGGTGGATTTTCTAGCACTGGAATCCTAACTACCTCATCCAGACAGCACCACCACCACTCTGGCCACATATCCATATCCTGAAGCATGAAGAGGTTGCAAGCCTTTCTTCCAACATGAAACCCAAAACAGCAAAACTGCTTCTTTTCAACTAATTTACCTGTATAAGCAAAGCTAGCAGCTAAGGCTAGCTGAAAACCAAGTTAAAACCCCAAAACAACAACAAAAAACTCCAATACCATAACAAGAAATATTTAGTGGATTGTGAAAGTCCACAAAGCCACAAGAAGTTCCCGGCAAAGGGGCAGTCATTAAGACTTCCAGCAACTGTAGCAGAATCAAATTCTGGGGAATTTCTCACTTTTCCCAAGCAGCTGCTCAGGGTTGCTCAGGGAAGTCTGGCACCAAATGGTTTGGGACACAGCTGAGAAGCTGCAAACACTACTTAGCAGGTATTATGCTCCGTGCTGGGGTGTACCCTTGAGCCAGGACCCTAGATGTTTCCAGCAATTCTGGTCCAGAGGCAGACTTAGGAGAACTCCCCATCAATGAAACCTGATCAGTGTTGCTATGTTTCAAAGAAAACATCTTAGGTTTGACAAATAAGCAGTTTTCAAAAGAAAACTTTTTTCCTCTGAAAACTTTTGATCAGGATGACTACTGGATCAAACTCAGCCTCATCTGACACCACTCCAGAACTAATTTCACAAGTTTACAATGGGTGCTGCCATTGCAGCTGAAGTGTTACTGTCAGACTTTTCCATCATCATCTTCCTTCCAAGACCTCTTTCTGACTCCACTCAGGTTCTAACTAAATTCTTCCTTTCTCTGTTCATGCTGCTCGGTTAGTTCATTAATTTTCTATGCTCTGAAGTATGAAAGTCCTTTGCCAGCTGCGGAGCCTGAGCTGTGTGCCCTCTTGCACTGCAGTTCATTTCAAACTGATTTTGCATTGCTATGTTGTAATTACAGCTTTGCTTGCACAGCACTGAAACGAGGAAAAGTTAAACTGTTACAGTTTAGAACAACTCGAGCATTGCTCCTTCTGCAAACTAGCTCCAGGAAGCACGAAAGAATTCTGACTATGCCTCAGTCTGCCATGAAACTTCATGATTTGTTACAAACACGTTGTGACCAGCGTATCTTGCGTATAGCTTTATCTTTGGTGTATCTTCGTTGCACACCACTAACCGAATTCCAGTCCTCGTCCAAATCGGAGCCCCGTTGTAAACACAGCGTTCTTCCCACCCGGCTGATCCCACCTCAGTCTCTCCCGAGCGGTACTACTCCTGCCGGCGCCAATGCGCACACAGACGCACTGAGGCTGGGCAGACAAAGACGACGGAGGTGGGAAAGCCTCTTACCAGCTATTTCGGTGCCGCTTCCTCCGCTCCAACAGAGGAGCAACCCTCAACTCCCCGAGCGGAGTCTCCGCATCGGTCAGCGACGGGAGGGTCCGCTGCAGCTCCCGCCCCACGGGCCGGCGGAGGCGACCTCCGCGGGCACGCTATGCTCCCGTCTGTCCTGGCCGACACGACACGGCAGCCGGTCCCACGGGGGGCAGCCTCAGGCCGAGACACGCCGCCTCCGCACAGCTGCCTGTTGCTTGCCGCCGGCACCAACCGACTTCCAGCACCCGCCTCACCTGAGGGCGATCGGTCCCGCCTGCAGACCCGGAGGGGCGAGATGGTGTTCGTGGGGGCTGGACGAGTGGAGCGGCTGCTGCAGGATAACAGCACCCCCCGGGCAGGCGGCCCCCGTGCCGGCCGAGCGGCACGGCAGGCAACCCGCCCCGGGCCAATCCCGCGGCCCGGCCTCGCTCTCCCGCGGCCCCGGCCTCCCCCGCGCCGGAGGAGCGGCGCGCTNGCCTTGGCCCGGAGGAGGACGGGGAAGCGAGGCGGTCGCAGTGTGCTGCGGACGCGGGCACCTACGGTGTATAGGGTGGCCCTCGGCGGGGCAGGGCCTGTCCAATTGCCTCCCGGTTCAACTTCCTTCCATGGGGGAAGCTCACTGCGCTCTGAGTTCCCCGTCCCGGGCTCTCCGGGCACCTGCTACAGGAGACACGCCGCGGGGCCGGGGTCTTGCCCGGTCTGGGGGAGCTACTGGCACCGACGACGGGCGTGGGCTTACCGGGAACTGTGAGGTGAAAATGGGCCGCGCAAACAGTGACGCTAATATCATGTCCTGAGGGCTCGCAGGCATCTTTATAAGGTGTTTTGTATGAATTATTCACCTACATGCACTATCAGTGGAAGACTATAAACAAAAAAGTTGAGTTCCAAAAGGATGCTAATGCATTGTCTTAGTCACGCTCTCTATTGCTATTTCACACTCCCCTTTTGCAAGTAGCATATTTCTTCTCAAAAAGAAATGTAAGGAATCCTCTGAGGTAAGTCAGAATTGGTAAATTATACTTTCAAGGTGAATTATACAGGGAAAATCCCAAGGGAGGTTTCCTCTGTCCAGATATGGTATCTATACCTCTGGGGAACAAGTGAAAAAGAAAGGAAGATAGGCAGCCACACTGAACTGTTTCTGTCAGTGCCATGCAGACAAGAAAAGAAGTACTATTACAAAAAAGGACAGAAAACAAAGAAAGCTCCTAACTTGACATGCAAGTTCATTCACTAAGCCTACTTCACAGTTTTTCATCTCCTGAGTCTGCACCTTTTCACATCAATAATTTACAGGACTCCAAGGGGATTACATTTACCCTTGAAGAACAGTGAGAAGAGTATAACACGAGTAAGGTAACTTGATGCAGAGTACAACCACCTCCTACAGAAAAATGACATGCTACAATAGGCTTTCAGAGTATAGAGAAGCTGTGCTTAAATTTGGCCGTTACATTTCAGAGTTAGGATCCAGCATACTCCCATAGTATAAGTGGGAGAATCACCACCCAGAAAGCACACAGTGTCTCTTCCAGGAAAGGTGTGTCTACAGCTCCCCTTTAGCCCTGTGTATACTGAAGTTAGAACACAGATGCTTAGACTGTATCTCCTTATAAGACAGTTTATGGTAGATGATTATGTGATGATAATCTTGATAGGCAGTGTATCATAAAACTGGCATGTAAAGAGAATCAGTTCCTATCCTCAGCTGGATTGATAGCTTACCTTGAGGCCTCAAGGCTATCTCTGAGGCTATTTTCTTCCTTCATACCATGTTTGGTTTATTATGTTTGGGTTTTTAAAAACTATTTTTCAGACTAGGATTGCATCCCACTCTGGCAACAGCATGTCACCACCCAGAACTCTATGCTAGAGTAGTAATAGGGCCTGTAGACGCAACTGTAATATAAGTAAAATTACACAGAAAAACAGCTGCACAGAAAACAGGTTTTCATGGCAGACTAGAATAACTAATGATTAGGCCTCAAATGAAAGAAGCTACAGTAGGCCATTGCTACAACACCCTTAATTCTCAAGGGGAGCAAAGTGCCTAAATTCCTTTGCGGATCTAAGGTTCCTTGTGTTTCACAGTTACTACTCCAAAGTCTCTGTTCCCCCAGAAAGCCTGTCTAGTATTGTAACACATGTTGCTGTTCTTGAGTTAAGTCTCAGCAGCAACCTCCCAAACACAGAACTGCAGAGCTAGACTAAAGCCTCAATGATAAAGAGCAAGCACTAATACGGAACATCCTCCTCCTTGCATGCCTTCTTACAACCTTCAGTAAGAAATACAAACCTAGGTCTTTCCAAATGTTCTCCACTCAAATTTGCGGCTAATTTATAAAATAGGGAAGAATAAACTTAAGCCAAGGGCCATTGTGGTGTTTCAAAACTAACACTTTAATGCTCTGGCCTAGTTCTAACTTACAAACAAGAACAGGCAGTTTCTTGATGTATTTGAATAAAAGGTAAATAGGGGATCGCATACAAAAGACAAATAAGGGTAAGTCTATGTCATTCCATTGGATTGTTGATTAGGATATAGTGTGCTGCACAAACTATTCTCTCTTCCTTTTTTCTTCTCCACTCTGGCTACTGGCTGGTGCTTTTGCATGGCTTCGCTGACCTTGGCTGAGATTCCTGTTATGGTTAAGTAGCAGTGGGTTTTCTCTCTAGGGGGAGAGCTATTCACTTCTCCCTTGTCTGAGGGGCTATGAATCAGTAGAGGGGGATCCTTGTATTTTTTTCTGAATTGTAAATATATGGAAATGTATTTTGTACATATATGTTGTATTTTATGCTTCTAGATTTTAGCTTGCTTTTCTAAATATAGCTTCATTTTGCTTCCAAACCTTCTGAGCTAGTCTGGTGATTTATTCTGGGGGTAATTTCAACCCACCACAGCCATTAATCAAATGGAAACCTTAAATCCTACCTAGCACTGATGTTTATAACCTGAGTAGGAAATACAAAGTTTTTTTAAAAAATTACAGGAACAGAACATCTCCGCTTTTCTAACTGAATACCTCTAGCTCAAAGTTGAGGGAAAACTTTAGCTGGGGAAAATGCACCTAGAAATACATCATACTTAAGTGGAGATACTAGTGGGTCTACAGAAAGAGCTGCCCTGATGGGCTGCATACAGGATCTAGACTGTGGGCATACATGTGGTCCTCATAAATACTTGCCATCAACAATAAATCTGATATGTTTGAAGTCACAATAGAAGTACCTATGTGCTCAGGACACTCTGGTTCTTTCTAAAAGCAGCACAGATTTAGCATAGTCTTAAATAACTAAGATTATTTCTTACCAAAAAATAATTTCTGTTTTTCAGAAATACTTTTACTCCTTTTTGCAGGAAGACCCGAAAAGTGTTGTGAAGCAGAAACCCTGAACAGTAAAAACTACTGTATAACTGTGCCCTTTTTTTCCTTTACTTATGACAACACATACAGTAGTGATGTATTTTTTCTCAGATAATTATAAATTATCTTTTTTATTCTACAACATCAGTTTGAGCACCTGAATATTTCCATAGCAACTCTACAGTACACTTCAGAAGACTACTTTAGAATGACACCAGTTTGCTAAATTACTGTCCTAAGAAAGCAACACTTCCTTGCAGCTTTTTGTACAAAACCATGCAATACTGTATCACTGCAACCAGAACAGCCCTTGTGGACTTAGGGCTAGAAGCATCCTCATGCAGGGCATCGCTCTTAGGTGACGGGCTGATGAGAGACTGTAAAGGCCAAAATTCCACATCCCCAAAATACCCTTTGCAAGTAACAGGCGTCAGCTTCTTCACACACTCAAGAACATCTCTCTCATTTATTTCACACACATGTATGTGAATTTATGGCTATTAATTTAAAAAGTAGAGAAACATCTATTAGACTGGATAACAACTACTAAAAGAAAAGAATGTAGGCCTGATGACTAGGAGGCTTTAAAACCAGATATATTCATATGTGTTCACATGAAAACATGACACGCATGCAGACAAGCCTAAAGCTTTTTATTTGTTAGTTTCTCTCTGGGTCAGCTGAATTCCTTTACTTCCTTTCAGCTGCATATGCTGAGCTGCATCTTCTCCTACCTGTTCACTCTCTTCTGCGCACACTCCAAAAGCTCTCTGATGACCCCTAATTTTACTGAAGCTGAGCCCAGGGGTCACTCCTTCCTGCACTGTTATGCTTGTGCTAGGTGAATAAAACTAATTCTGCTAAAAGAAGGAAAAGAGGAGCATCAGGGGAGGTGAAAGGAACTAGTGTGAACTCAAGTAGAAAGACAGAATGAAATACAAATAAAGTTTGCGTACTTCCCAACAGTTCTTCATTAATACAAAGAGGATTTTAGGTTCTGAATGAACAAAGGAAAGAGAACAACTTACCTCTGCAAGACCTGGAATTTCCTAAAACCTGTTATCAATATGCTTTGCACAATGTTATTTTAAAGTCTCCTCTAGCAGTTAGGTGGGAACACTTTTTGACATTCACCAAGAAAAACAGATGCTTTTTTTTTTTGGGCGGGTAGAGGCAGTGTTAGGAGAAAAATGATTTGCTGAGATTGTTTTAATGATACAGGAAGTTAAGTGTTTTTTGAGTCCCTCAAGAATAGAAAAAGAGCAAATTGCACTCCCTTTCTTTGCCAGCACAGAACATTAACATTATAACCAGGAATGTTGTGGACATGTGATAACCAGAAGACACTTTCTGAAAAGTATTCTGCTACAGTAAATGGCAACAGCTTAAAAGTGAATGAAAGAAGAAACTAGGTAATGCATTAGAATTGCATGATAGGCACCTGAAAGATGTTACACCACTGAACAAGCACCAAGTACTGACCCTTTGTTTATGAGTTGAGAGAAGGAAGTAAGTCCAGAAGTGGGGCTACTCATCAAATACCTGCATGTAACTTATTCAAAGATCTGAAGTAAACCATTTTACCTTCTCAGATAATTTATACTTTAGAGCCCCATTTTTGGTAACTTGCAAACAGTGACCCAGCAGAATGCACTGTTCAAAGTCTGTTTAAGAAAGCAGCTTTTACGAGAAAAGCACTGGACTTCAAAGCTGAAATCGCTTTTAATAAAAACATTATCAGACCTTCAAGTAGGTGATTGCAGACATAAGTGCCTGGAATTTATTGAACTTTCTTCAGTCTCAGTTGCAGGATATAAATTAGCACTGTGGTAAATACATTTTACCTGGAAAATCCCTAGGATGAGATCATTTGAAACTCGCTCCTGAGACAGTGGCATCAGCCATTAAAGTCACACAATATGGGTAAAAAAAAAAAAAAAAAAAAAAGGCATCCCTGCCTGCAAACCAAATTGTAACCTTTCTCTCAGCACAGTGATGTAAGACCCTTGTAGGCTGTGGATTCAGCAGTGGCTGCAGCCAGCCCTACATGCAGCAGGTTTAATGTGGCATGGCGTGTGACAAACCGGCATATGACTATACACCCCAGCAGACTTCAGCAACTCTTCACAGTCATGTGAGGGTGCCTTTGAAGAATGACAAGATTGGATACAGCTCTGAGTGTGCCTCTGAGCAGATAAGCTTTTGCAGTCATAAAGTCTAACCCAGGCCTCATAAATGCTGTCCCCTGTAGAATTGTTAAAAGGATTTTCTCATTGACAAGCCTCAAAACTAAGGAAAAGGTTGGCAAATGCAACCTTTTGACTTTTATGGTAATTACTTTAGGTAAAACTGGTTGTCTAGGTATTTGCTCTAGTGAAATCCAATCAGCATTAAGGTGTCACACATGATTAAGGCACATTAACACTGCAAGCCATTTAGTATCCAGATGAAAGAAAGGAGATCTCAAACTTTAGTCCCCTCTCTGTACCCCAGTAAATTTAATGTTTGAATAAAGCAGAATATGCACTACTAGAAAAAAAGTGAAGCTCAGTGACAAGTAATGCATCTCCAGAGGTCAGGTGGTACTGCAGCTGGCACTACAGCTCACCATTTTCTTCCCCTATTTTGCAAAAAGAAGAAGTAAAACCAACCAAAACCATTTCCTTCTCTATGGATCAGAACTTGGAAAAAGGACCTGGCCAGTGTGCTGCACATCCAGGTTTGTTGCTCAGACCACTGAGAACTGTGTATATAGTTCTACTAACTTACTCCCCCAAGCCCAAATATGCAGAGGAGGAAAGACATTTTCTCAGCCTACCTCTTAGTAGTCAATATTTAAGCTTTGGCTCTCCACATTGCAATAAATAGATTGCATGCATCTGACATCATCTGTGGTGAAGGCGTAAAAATAGGCATCCCGGTTTTGTGTAACAAAACCCAGACATCATCTTCCTCATAAGCACAGCTATTGAGCTGAACTCAGCTAGATGCTCCCCTTGCACAGCTTTCCTACATTTCCTTCTCATACTCTAACTAATACTATTTATATGCTGTTCAGACTAAGCATTTTTATAGGACCTCCCTTGAAAGAACCCTGGGCTTATTTTACCAGATATTTTAATCAAAACTGTAATGGCTTTCATTTTAACAGTATTTTGAGCAGCTTAAAGCTAAACATATAAAACAGGAAAATGGCAATCAAGGAACTGAAGAAGACAGAAAGATCTCTGAAGTATATTGCAAAAGCAGAGGATATTCAGAGGACACCAAGCATAATTAAGGCTCTGGAACAGCAAAGTGAGTGAATTGCTGCCATAAAGGAGATGAGTAAGAGGAGATGTAATACAAACATAGAATATGGTGGCTATTCAGGAAACATTGTTCTATCTCATAACACTAGACCAAATTAATCGCAATTTTTAACTGGTAGGAAATTCAAAACTAGAGTGAAAGGAAATGCTTTTTTGCATTATACATAAATAGAAACAAATAAGACTGAATCTATTGAGATTCAAAAATAGTTTTAGACATTTATGGGCCTCCAAATTAATATTGTACTGTAGAATGAGCAAGCAAGGTCTTCACAATTCAGATAAGTCATTAGCATAGGAGGTAAGATCCAGTGCTGAAAACAGGTTCCTCCATGTTCAGTTATAGAATTCTTGCACTTTCTTCTGAAGTGTCTATTATCTCCTGTTCTCAGATACAGATGCTGGACTGGACCAATCTAAAGCTAATCCAGTCCATGTTGATGAGTCCCCCGTCTCCCCTAAAGCAAACTAACTGCAATCACTGTCAAGACTGACAATGCTAAGAAGAAATCCTGTCACTCCACTCTCAGTCTGAAGACCATGTTTAAAAACCAAAAATAATTCATTACTCTTGTGTTGTAGCTTCACACCAGTAAGTGCAAGTTTTTAGTGAACTGTTACCATAACCCAAATATAGCCCATTATAGGCAATAGTTCCAGTACTTGACATTAAATAAAAATTATATTCACGCAAAATAAATCTAAGTCTACTGTTCAAACAACATCAGTTCAGATAAAAATGTCATCTGCACATTAAGTTACAGATAGATAAGAAAGCAAAATCATAATTGTCTGCTTTAAAAACGATGCTTCAAACCCTATTTTTCCTTTCGGAAAACTTGAATAGGCTTATTGCCATCTGATTAATCTTCTCAATCACATACTATGTAAGTTATACTATTTTTGTGATTAAGTATTGCTCTGAATTTCTGGTGCTGGGCTCTCTGTTCTGTAATACATTTCCTATTAGTTTACATCATAAGCTATTGCACCGCAGAGTCTGAATGGAGGTGTAGCTAGTGGTATTCCCAGGGGTCTGTACTGGGTCCAGTCTTGTTTAACATATGCATTAAAGAATGAAAGGACAGAGCATAGCCTCAGAAAGTTTGCTGATGATACAAAACTGGGAGGAGTGATTGACACACCAGAAGGCTGTGCTGCCATTCACCAAGACCTGGACAGGCTGGAGAGATAGGCGGAGAGGAACCTAATGAAATTCAAGAGACACAGGGAAATACAAGAGAAGAGTCCAGGGGAGGGCTATGAACATAATTAGGGGACTGGAGCATCTCTCTTACAAGGGAAGACTGAGAGACCTGTTTAGCTTGGGAGGGAATCTTACCAATATCTAAAGGGTAGATGTCAAGAGGACGGGGTCAGTCTCTTTTCAGTGGTGCCTAGCGACAGGACAAGGGGCAGCAGGCACAAACTGGAACACCAGAAGTTTTGTCTGAATGTAAGACGACTCTTCTCTCTGATTGTGCCAGAGTCCTGAACAGGCTGTCCAGAGAGGTTGAAATGGCATCATAGAATGGTAGCAGTTGGAAGGGATCCTTAGAGATCATGGAGTCCAACCTCCCCTGCAAAAGCAGGAACACTTAGAGCAGGTCACAGGGATCATCCTGACAGGTCTTGAAAGTCTTTAGAAAGAACACTCCACAACCTCTCTGGGCAGCCCGTTCCAATGCACCATCACCCTCCAAAGGAGATATTTGAAAACCTGACTGGACTTGGTTCTGTGCAACCTGCTCTAGGTGAATACGTTTTAGTGGGTGTGTGGGGTGTTTGATCTCCAGAAGTGCCTTCCAATTCTTAGTTAAAAATATCAGCATACAATCATCTGTTTCTTCCATTATTTTCAAAGGTTTTTTTATAAACTTTGCCATTAGGAAGAGTAGGAATGTACCCTATTGCTGACCTCCTCAGGTCTGTTTAGGGTGGGCTGAATTGGGACCGCGATGAAATAATCGCTGTTTCCTTATCTATGATTTTCTTTGTAAATGTCTTTATTCGATAAACCCAAACCCTTTGTTATTCTTAAATGCCTCTGCTGCCCCCTGGTGTCTCTTCTCTGCAGCTTCACATAGAAAGCTAACACCTCAACCAGTTCCCTGCCTCCAAGTCCCTATGTGAGAGAAGTTACACATAAACTAGTAAGAGTACCACAGTTCTAGATGCAGGTCTTCTGCAAACTGACGCTCGTAATTTGCGAAGAAGATCTCGTTATAAGCAGGCTTCCTTCTAGTATACTGCAGAACAAACAAAACCTATCTCTGACACTGAACATTGTTAGCAGAAATAGCTTCCAATTAGAGGAGCAATAAACCGCAATGAAGAGGCAGGCAGTGAGCTGGGAGATTGCTGTTTTCTTCTTTTATGCAAACTTCCGTAGATATGCTATTAATTGGCTGCTTATGCATGGCATTTAGGTTTGGTCTTTTGTTTGTTTGTTTTGCTGAAGAACCATTAATGGGAAAGGCAAATCAACGCCCTGAGACAAAATACTTTGCAATAAATAGGCACACAATAACATAGAGGAAAAAAACCCGACATGGTTCCATCAACAAAACACGCAAACATACTGCAAAAAGCAGAACCTAAAGCTATAGGCAGAGATTCACACATCAGTAAGCCAAGATGCAAATCAGATTCGGCAGTTTTCTTAAGCAGTGCATGTGATGGCTTTGAAATGACTGCCTTTGAGTCGTTCTAAGCAGAAGTAGCTAGTAGTCCCAAGAAAACCTGGTTTTTTTATTCATGGAATTACATAGATACAGGAAAGAACTCGGCTCACAAGGTCAATCCAGATGTGCCTGGATAACATGGTTTCATCTTTAGAAATTTACAGAGAATCTGGCAAAAGACTAGAAAGACTATGAAGTGCAACTTGTTCTTTAATGATATGACTGTCTTAGTGAAACTCTCATGAGATGGAAGGACGCATCAGGAAAAATTCCACAGTATCTCAGGAGGTCCAAAGAGCTGATGCAGAATACCCCTTCTTTAACCTATGGCAGTAAATTCTAATAAAAACAGAGTAGTGGATTTCACCTCAAGAGGTAAAATAAGGCAAACATTAACCCTACTGTAAACAAATCAGTGGGGGAGAATGATGACCAGCTTGCTGAACTACTTAGCTCAAGAAGGCTATCTGATAAAGAAGGAAATAAAGAACGGCCAGAAATATAAAATAGGTTGAAAACAATGATAGCCCATGCATCATGAGAAATACATAGCTCTGTCCCCATTTTGTGCATCTAACTTATCCCAAAGCTGCTTTCAGGTTGAGGCCTCCACTGACATCTTGCGGCCTTTGTGTAACAGATCACTGAAAAGTAATCCTCCTTATTGTCGAGCAATTGCTCTTTTTTTGGCAAAAGTGACAGAAAACCTTTTCTGTTTAGGTAAAATGTTTTACTTACAAAACCTCTGATTTCTTTATCTACTCAGTGTGCATAAAGGAGGATAAAAACTAACACTGTGAAAAGGAACATCCCTTTAGCTGTGCGCAGATATGCTTGTAACATTAAACAGTATACCTAGGTAACCTTAGAAACACTGAATACAAATTAGGAATCTAAAACAGTTAAAGAGAACAGGAGATTGTTTTGGTGAATTTCTGCTGAAAAAGTGAGTAATTACAGTCATACATATTTAAAAATCAAGAGTTACCATCAACAATATCTCAATGGCTCTAAACTCATCTGCCTCACAAGAAACAGCCTAAATTTATCTTTCCATTGAGTGCATCTGATTGTTTTCAGACAATAATCTCTAAGCAGGACAACAACTACAGGAAGGCAAGAATATATTTTCATTGTTTTTCACCCAACACTCCAACCATTACAAACATTGCCAAACAAATCCATACTAAAAAGAAGGAAGGAACTACAGTACTCAAAAGCAGCACAGGCACACACGCTGCATCATAGCTTCACATGGCTTGCTTAGTTATGCGAAAGTCCTGTGTCTCACTGCTAACACACAAAGTGAGCATCGAATGCATTTCAAGATGAACCCAATTTACATAAAAATTGGAAAAACTTGACCCAATGCAAAAACCACAGGTGGAATCAACTTCTTATAGATACAGCCAACTCCAAATCCACAATTTAAATCCAGAAGATGGTGCTCCATGATCTAAGGTGGAGGCACTTGAAAAGAAACCAAAATGTCAAATTCACGGTATATAAAAATGCTAAAAAGGCTTAAGTTTTGTACCACAGAGCATTAAGAATTGTAACCTTGCCTACAGCTTAAGATTGTTAGCAGGAGGCACCAGTTCAATTTTACATCCCCAGGGACTGCAGACTAAATAGAAACGGGAACTGGAAGCAGATAGATTTTTATCACCATAGCCTTCTAGAGATTTCAGAGAACAGAAGTATTTCATTCAAAATGCCAAAACATTTCTGACACCTCTATGGCACTCATCAATTTGACATAAGAATCCTGGAGATCATTCAGTAGGAGACCAGCCTGGCTCTCACAGGTCCTCAAGCATGAGAAAGAATATTTGACAGGAAGATATAACACTCAAAGTCATTACTAAACTTCCATTATGTAAATGCTTTATAGTACAATCTAATTACATGAACAAATACTCAAAAGCTAAACATTTGTCTATAGCAGATGCCTTGCACCACAGCGCACTGACTGATACTTGGAAAACCAAACCATTTAGATACGTTTACACAGTAAACGGTAATTAATCCAAAGCACAGCCTAACACAGGACTTGGTAAAACTCAACAGAATATTAATTAGCAACAAACCAAATTATTTATGAATTTAAGTGGTCTTAGACCTGTACTATTATTTGAAAATAAGAGTGTTCATAACACAGCATCAGAGATGGGAACAAAACCAGAAGAGTTCTGTACAAGAAATGATTGTATTCCGTATAATCCAAAGCAGATATAATAAGATAAACTACACACATAGAAAGTAGATTACTACATTGCACTTTCTGAAAAGTGTTGTTGTGCACTTCATTATGCATATGCAGAGAGGAATAGTCACAATCAAGACTTGACTCAGACACTTCCTGCCACATATGTGATGTAGGCTTACTAAAATTTGAGCATGTCCATTCTAATGCACTGCAAAATAATTTCCTGACAATTATGCAAAAATCAGATGAAGTGATGATAACTGGTATGATTTTAATTTCACTTCTTATCAGATTTCTACTGTATCTAGAAAAGGGCCAAAACGTCCGTCTTAACAAAACTGCTGAGCCGCAAATCAAGAATTGTTGGGAAACACTAGTATGTTTGCCCTGTTGCTAATTCTTTTCCTTTGTCATCAAATACTGTGGCATGCTGGAGACAAAACAGAAACTACAGGTATGTTCACAGTACCTAGCACTGCTCAGTAATGACATATTTTCATAGTAGGTGCAACTTTGTCCAGTAAGAATAAGCCTAGAGGGCACACACAAAGACAACTACCTTTTTACCTTATCAATGACCAGAAAAATGACTTTGGACTTCTTTTCCTGAGGTCGTTGCTCTCTGGAAACTTCGGGAAATTTAAGTTAGAGGTAGACTACATGATATGGATTTCCTCCAAGGATAAGAAGTCTTCAAGTTACTTCCCTCCCTTTCAGTGAAATTTTTTTGAGCCTGACTTTTGACTGCCACACTTATTAGATGCTACTATTTGACTGGAACACAGCAAGGATCATTTTAATACCACAGACAAGCTGAGTACTCTGGCAAGAAAGGGACCATGCTGTTCAATTGTCTTGATGCAAAAGTGGAAGGGTTTCTTTTGTTGTAGGTTTTATACTAGAACACGTCAAGCAACATAAGCTTATAAAAACATTTCAGATACACTAAGGAAATCAAAAAGGAAAAGCTTTCAGTAGGTACGTTCCTCTGACATCACTTTCTGCAGCAGCTGCATGCTCAGTTCATTAGGGGTGTCTCATATAATTACCAAACTGCCTTTGTACCATATTAGATGCAGGGAAGAAAAGCTGTCAAGTTAACACGTTATGTGTTTAATACCTATTTCACCTCTGCTAGTAGAGCTGTAAGACTTCAGAAGTAGTGTGCTAGTCACACTAGTCCTAATGAAGTCAGTGTGAATTTTCCCACTGACTTCAGTGGGACCAGATATAACTAGTGATTCTGAATAAATAAATTTAGAAAATAGTATATGTTCCCCCAGCAAAGCCCAACTTTTAATTTAAAAGCATGTGGTATCATAGGAAAAGTTATTCTGTGCATTTATAAGAGCATAAACCAGAATAAAATTTAATATTTATTAGAATTTCTTCCAGTAACAGCATTCAACATCTTAACAAACCAAGTTTTGAAGTCTTAAAAAATCTAGGATTACAAAAGAAGTTAAAATAAATTGTTCCTTATATTTAATGGCAACAAAGGGGGAATTTTCTATTTAAAAACAAACTTGTCATATAAACAGTATTATTTTAAGAAAATGTGATTAACATGATATGTAATCTTCAGAACGGATACGGTGTATGAATACCAACCTGAATGGAACGCACTACCCCCTTAATCTCAAAATAGGCTGTCTGAAGAAATGGGAGGGAGGAGAATATTTCCAGTGAAATAACTTAGAAGATATCACACAATGGGACAAAAAACTGCAAGAGTACAGAAGACATTACATGACACCCTCATTACAACACCCTCTCTGGTTATACAGTAAATAAAGTTAGTAAAGTGCATCTTTTAAAGACTTGTCTAGTGAAATAGCTTTTCCGAATATAAAACACAACACAAGACGTGCAGTAACAGTTAAATCATAGTGTAAGTTTTTTAAACTACATCTTTACCTTTTCATTCACTAAAGAAGAAAAGTTTTAACTGCAGTAGTGTTCACATTATTCTTCAATAGGATACATCCTCATGTGCTTTTGTTACTTGGCAAATATTTAAATACGGAGCATGGAAAAATTACGCAGTTTATGCAAGTGCTTCTCTCAATGCAATACAACTCTTCAATGGCAGAACAGCCACATGCAGCAGAACCATGTTAGATTTTGGGAAGCTTTGGTGCACTAACGACAGGATTGGTCTCTTGCAAATATCTTCGCCCAGCACTCTTATAGTCATAGGTGCAGGTGTGAGTCTCTGCATAGCGGTGTGTTGCACAGAAATTGTTTCCACATCTGAAGAATTAAGAATACTAGAGGTTACAAGCTTTCAGAAGCTTTTAACTCTGACATGCTTGTGTCAATCACTTTTTCTTTATTTGGTATAATTGCTTGTATTCTAATGATCCTTGACTGATGGCAATAACCGGCAGGGTAATCAAAGAGACAGTTTTGTAACTGCATGCTGGAGTTTTCACCCAACAATCCCTTTGGCTGGGAAGTTAATCAAGATTAGTACTGCTGCAACCAGTTAGCAAGGATCATGTACACTTAAAAATCACAAATTATGGGCTTTGATTTATTTTACTTCTTCATAAAGACCTCACACAACATCTGTTGTTAAAATTTAGAGGACTAAGCCATGGAAGCCACGTAATACATTTCTACTCAAAACCAGCACATCATTCAGACTACCAAAAGAGATGTTTAGCTGAGCACAAGTCCTGTCTGGCATAAACTCAAATTAGTCATTTGAGATTAGTAATACAGATGTAGTTGGCTGTAAAGATATCAGACAAATTTTAGTGAACATGAGTTCCTATATGACTGGTTAAGGGACTGCATCCTCCCAGTATCAGCTGCAACTTCAATGCAGGACATCTATCTGGACTCATAATACACTACACAGCTGTTCTTGAGTCTTTGTGTGCCTGGTCATGTTTGCTTTTCTTTGGTTCTTGGTCCCATAATCACTAGTTCTTTCATACAACTGTATTCTCTGGTTCATGTTCTGTTCTAGTAAAAGGTCATAGGGTTGCTAGAAGGAAGACTGTTCCTGGAGATGTGCCATTTCTCTCCTTTTCCCGTGCTTTATTTTTAACCTCAAGCAAACTGTCAGTTCTAAAAGACCTAGCAGATTCTCTTCTGAGGAAGTAGTGTGCACTGTCCCAAACTGTTTCAAAATCAGAAAGAAAGTCAGTAAAGAGCCTTTCACTCAGAACACAGTTCCCCAATGGCAGAAGTCTTGTTCATTTTGCTCTTTATTGGTGTAAGCCAAAATCAGCTTAAATGTAGCTCTTGCTTGAGCTCACAAGAAATAATACCCAAAAAAAAAAAAAAAAAAAAAAAGAATGTCTTGTGGGAAACAATACTTTGAGAACTGTGATCAACAGAGAAAGTGGGTTGTGGGTTTGTTTTGGGTGGGCTTTTTTGTTAGGTTGGTTTTGTTGCTGCTGCTGTTTTTCTTTTGGTTTGGTTTGTTTGGATTTTTTTGGTGTTTTTTTTTTTTTTTCCAGTTTTAGTTTTGGATTGTGTGATTGGGGATTTTTGGGTTTTTTTTTGGTGTTTGTGTGTGCAGGGGGTTGTGTCTGTATTTGGAATTGTTTTGGTGGTTATTGTTCAGGTTTGGTTTGGGTTTTTTTTTGGTTTGGTTTACAGTGATCATTACCAAGCAGTAGGTCTCATTGTAGTATTTGCAAATCATGATTTGGGAGACCAGCACTCCAGTAGTCTGCTTTTGAGATGCTCTCACTGCTTGAAGATGATTGAAGTCTCACAAGAAAGAGAAAACCCATAAAATCAAAAAGTTGTCAAATAAAAATTCACATACATTCACCAATCACACAACAGTGTTGTCATAGGGGAAATTCTGAGGGAAGTTATCAGGAAAACTGTGACAAAACCAGATTTCCCTGAAGTTAATACAATTACTATTGAGAAACTTTATAGAGTATGAATCTCTAGCCATTTCTCTCCGAGTATAATAGATAATTTTTTATATATTTTGGTTTTGTAACCATATTCTTTATTTCCTGATATCTTGCACTGTGACATCTTGCATTTCTTGATTTGTCTGGAAGAACACACATCTCAACAGCAGAACAGGCACAACAGTCCTGAATTTTAATTCCTGGAGTTTTGCTAAGCAGAATTGCAATATTTTTGAAGGTTTTCTTTTGATTTGTTATGCTTAAGGAATACCATACAGCACAGAAAACCTTTTGGTTTACCCAGCTATCCATTTTAAACAACAGCTGGTTATACACTCAGCCTACCTGCATTCGTAGCTGGTTGCCAATCCAGTTTTCTTGCCGCAAAGAAAGCAATGTTTTGTAATTTTCTTTTTTGCTTGAATTGAGCCATTCACAGGTGGGAAATGGGTTGCTTCACCTGCTTTCAGAGGTAGAAAGACAGTAAATACATTTTATTTTCACTTATTCCTGGTCATAAACTAGTTAAACGTCATCTTTTGAAACCCAGATTAATTTTGCATTTCTTAGGATACTTCAGGTGGGAACCCCAAAGCCTAAACAGAGAGGAAAAAAAGTCCAAACCCAAAACCCAGAAAAAAAATACATCTCAAGCCTATGAACACTTCTGGAAGGAGCAGCACAATGCAGGACTTAGACACATTATTTTTAACACCTGTTAAAAGTTCATATAAGCAAGAAATTACAGAAGAAATCAAGAAACACATCTCCTAAAGGTCTTCCCAAATGCAAAATGAGAACACGATGTACTTGGGAAAGCACTGCACACAATGGCTTTCCAAGGAATCAATGGGGCATTCAAGCACCTAGCATCTAGTATATTCAGTAGCTAACACCTCAACTTTGCTAGACAAGTACTGCAACATTTCAAAGTCTTACTGTTACTTCGTAATTGCAAGAAAAGGACATTATTAAACTACAGGCCTCTGTTGTGCTGTATGGTTTCATAATGCACTTTACATATGTTTGTACAATTACTGTATTTTAAAAATTAATTTGCCATTTGCCTTGTAATTCATGGCTGTTGCTTCATTAACTGGACATCACCTATAAAAAAAGGCATCTTCCTTCCCTCTGTAGAAACAAGCTCTTTGTTCACAACCTGCTTATCTGTATTTACTAATGAGCAATGCATCCCCTTAAACATTCTTTCAGTGCTTCTACTGTTATTTTGTTACAAGGGTCCCAAAAAGTGACCTCGAGAGTTCTTAAGTATTTTTTGTCTAGCACACCTTTAACCCCATCAGTCATTTATCAGCTAAGATACAGCAGATTACATTCAATAGTAGCACTGGAGGCCCAGGGTTCAGTCAGGGCACAGCATGATGGGGGGTTGGAAAGGACCTCTGGAGATCATCTAGTCCAATCTCCTGCTGCTAAAGTAGGGACACCCAAGAGCAGGCTGCCCAGGACCAGACAGTCACTACGCATTGCAGTCATCACTACCGATCAGTGCTAACCCATTGTTACCTAGCACCAAAACTTCCATGCAACATTTGTCTGTACTACCAGTTTCATCACCCAGAAGTATACTACCTCAGAAGCATCAATTAGGCCAGCTTGTGAAAAAGGCAAGAGCCTGAAGACAGCCCCCACTGTGGGCCATACTTAAACAGGAACAACAATACACCTGTACTCAACACTTTGGGTCCTTACAGCAATTACACAGAGTATGTGCTTTAGGCAATTATACAACAGGTCATAAACAGCTACCTCTCTCTCCAGAGCCTGTGTGATATGACAACACCAACTCGGTCTTTCTCATGTCTGGAACCTTTTGGAAAACACACTTTTGTCTAACATAAAAGACACCGGAGAAGTGTCCTCTCTTCACAGTTCTATCCAACATGACACAGATGATAGCGAGCTTCCCCATCATGCACATGTGGATATTAGGGTATTAGCTGTTTGACCATGCAGTATGGAAGGACAGACCTCTTCATCAACTGACTGTCAGTTCAAAGCTGCTCATCTAGTTGTGAAACTGCAGCATAAATTCCTATTTTAGCAGCTTCTGCTCTCATATCACCACAATCCCATACATAGTTTTTTCTGTTGCAACTGCTATTTGAAGACTTATCTCATTCTTTATACACACAGCTTAAAATCTTGGAATATATGGCCTGCTCTTTTTCCTGAGGTCATACAGAAAGAAAAGAAAATCTGCAAACTTCAAGTCAAAGATGCAAAAAGTTAATTGTGCTAAGAAGCCTTACCTCATTGTCGTAAGAGTTCCAAAAACATTATTCCATTCTACCCAAGAGAATCAGTATTTAGGCACAATACATTCATTTTCAGAAGGTGTCAAGCACTAAGCATACCACAGTTACTAAGACTACAGTAGAAAGAATGATGCCCACCACCAAAAATTGGGAAAATTCTACACTGTATCGATAATCTTCAGCATCCATGCTCTTAGTGCTTCCTCCCTGCTTTTCTTTTAGTTCAGGAAGTAGTTCTAAAAATGCTACTGATAAATTTGGCTCTGATTTTAGTACACACAAAAGAATTTGCAGAACTGACCTTTCAGAAACTTCAGAGCATAAAGTCGTTTTATGTCTACAGATGATATGCATGATTAAGAAAAGCTAGGAAAGAGTCACAGTTATGTCTACCTAAGATCTGGGTGACACCTGTATGTTAAATAAGTCCTTAAAATGTCAGAAGTTATCCATGCTATAAAAATCTAATACACTGTGTACTTCAGAAGCCATATGCATTACAAAGGTAAAAAAATCCTTGTCCTATACATATGTAATATATAGGAAAGACCAGAGAGTCATCTTCGGTTATTATTTAAGTCACATTACTTACCTACTCTTTTCCCTACAGCTGCAATACTTCCATTCATTCCAAGCCCGTGCGCAGACTAAAAAAAAAAAAAAAATAATAAAAATTTCCACAAGGAAATTACTAGCAGAGGAGAATTAAATGAATTAGGCAGTCTGGTATTAGCTTACTTGAAATCAATGTTTTCCTCAATCAATGTACCTACAAAGAGTCCAAGATGACTTCTGAATATAAAATTAAAACTCCTCATTGTAAAGCCTTACTCAAAAATGATTATTAAATAGTCTCCCTACACTTCACAAACACACCAAACCAAAATACATTACAGATCTGAAGTCAGGCACCTACGACAATTAGTGAACAGCAGAAGTCAAATGATGCCTCAAACGCAGTCACTCTAATGCTATCATTACAATAACTAATAGTTTTAGTTGTGAACTGAACAACCACTTGAATTTTTACAAAATATTACTTCTAGGACCTGTTTAAATAAACAGGCAGTTAAGATATCAACAGGAATTCAGAAAATCATCTAAGACTATCAGGCATTTAAGCACACTTCCCCCTCCCCACCTGCCTTCTCTGAAAAGACATATAGACATACAAAGGAAGGTACACTTTTCATAATGCCAGTACCAGAAAGGTAGGAAAATTTCTATTTCTTCTTTGCAAGCATTGGTACTCACTATAATATATTCAGCAGCTTCATTTGGAGGAGCGGTTTTCCTAAAGCTTTCTTCCTGGAAATGCTGCAGGTTTGTAGGCAGTGCAATACTTGAAGTCCGAAACCTGCCTGTCCCACAGGAACTCTGTAAACTTTCCCTGTTTGTGCTTCGGGCCAGTGAAGTCAGGAATCCTAAATTAGTTAGAGAACTCACAGGTTCTTTGGATGCCTTGTTAGCCACATCTGTGATGTCCTTCACCTCTCCTTTAGAAATTACATCAGGCCTTTTGCTAAGTGACTCTACTTTCACATTATGAAATCTAGTAGTCCTAGAACAAGAGGAGCCTGCCATACCACGGACTTCCAATGACCGAAACACATTGGGGGAGGCTGTGGACCTCAAGTTACCAGCCTCAAAGCATTTAGGTTGTGCCTGTGGTTTTAGAGAACTGTGACGTGTCACTTGTGCTGAATACCGAAGAGGTGACAACAGTAGATTTTTCTGAGGACTTAACTCACGAGTACTGAGAAGACCAGCCCCCATGGTTGCAGTGCTCAACACTTTGCTAATAGGTTTTCTCTGCTGCTCTATAACCTTAGATTCTTTACCTCCATCAGATGGCTCAAGCTCTGAGTTCATCTTTCCTATGTCATATATCTCACTACGCTGTTCAGTGGTGCTTGCTTCTGTGAACAAAGCAAAAGCATCTGTTTCAGGTAAAAGTTTTTCTTCTGCTCCATATAGTTCTACATTTGTTAGATTTGGAAACAAAACAGCATCCTCTTCACTTGAAGTCACATTTTCAGATGCTTTTTCTGGATTTGCAGGCAGAGATGAAACAGGAATTGGAATACTGTTTGTAGACAGTTTTGCACTTTCTAATTCGACACGAGATATTTTCGGTGGTAATCTGATGCTACTAACTGACTGAGACCAAGAGCTGCTCTGCCAAGTGTCGTCTTCCTTAAGAAAGTCCTTAGTTGTGGATGGCATTGTTCTACCCGCAGTGGCCAATGTGGCCAATGCTGAAAGTGCGTTTTGGGAAGACTCTGAGTGGTATGAATTCCCAGGAAGAGGTAGGCAAGGCTGTCCAATATGTGGGAGCACTCTTAAAAACCGATGACGAGCAGCAGCCACTGAGCCACTGGCTGGTCGAGGAGCCACTGGAGGACGAGGTTTCACTTTGACAGTCTTCTTAGGCTATTAAAAACCACAAAACCCACATGCAACAACAATTAGCATCTGAATTATGGTTGCATTCAAAGACCTGATTTGGATCACATCCACAGGAATTCAGACAGTATAAAGCTAGAAGAGATTTCACAATTCTTTCTATTCCCATCATCTGTTACTAGCCATCAAGACTTCACCCCAAGTGAAGTCTCTGAATGTGAATAGGCAGATCCTATTCACATAGAGCCAGTGCCACAGAACGTTTATACAACATTTACTTAAGCAACAGATGAGAAATTATCTACCTTTGATTATTTCAAAGTATCTGACCTCCTTTTTAGAAAAGCCAGCACGTTTTAAGACAGAAAAACTGAAACCACAACTTCACCTTTTTACTCAGATTCATGTTCTCCATCTTTGCCTTGAGCAGTTTCATTTTATTCATAGTAATTGAATTCTCAATGATCTGTTGGCCAGATGGCGATGTCTCTGTCTCATCCTCATCATCAGCATATAAATTATAAACTGATCCGCCACTGAAAATAAAATACAGTTTGTGTTCACCTTCTAATCAAGTAATTGTGTTTTCAGAGTAGAGTATTCTCACAACTAGAAAGTCATATCCGTAGTTGATCTGTTGACAAAACATTATGTAAAACCATATGCAAAAACATTTCAAATCACTTAATTTAGTACATAAGCATTCCTTATAAGATGCTCATGCAAAATGATGCTGAAATCAGAACATAACCACAGTTCTGGGAAGTTGTTAAACCATATACAGTTGTTTCACACTCACTATATATTCTCCCCACAGAGGGAATATCCAGTTCCACAAATGCCTCCTGAAGGTATGGCCAAAGCTGTTAACTGTGCGACTCAGACAACAAGCTGATCAGTTTTCCCATTAACCAGACACTGGTATGGAAGGAAAGTCCAAATTCTATCCATCCTGAAGGGTGTTCTCACCATAAATGGAAATGGAGGGGTCACCCATGTGGATGTGATATTCTATTTCTCCTTTTCAAAATAAAAAAAAATAAAATAAAATAAAAAAGGATCAGTTTAGGTTTCCAAAAAGCCTCATATTTGGAAAAAAATAAAACAGATTAGAATTGCCAGTCCCAAGACAAAATATTTTAACTCAGTAGTCACTGGAAATTGGTAGTATCACATAGCCTTCTTCCACTCTGTATTCTAACAGAATGCAAAACCTCAATGTTTTAAAATTATCTGACTTGTTTTTCCTATGAAGCAATGAAGCATTAAGTACTAAAACACATGCAATATTTACAGTAAAATGAGAGAAAAACCATTAGGAGTGCCCAATTCATTACAAATGGATGAATGTTCAACACTGTACACAGTACTTTTTAAAGGGTGTTCTAATTTTCCCCTTTGTCAGCATCTAGAAATCATGACAATCTAAGCAATTTCCCTATGTTCATACAAATGCCTTAGCAGATTTACCTAAAATTTATAATCTCTAAAAGAGAACATCAAAAAACAAAGGTCATGAGAACATTAAAAACATGAGAAAAAAAAAAAAATCTCACCTGATTACTTGATTCTTGGAAATACTCTGCTACCTTTAGTCAAGACTCAGTATTTTTCCACTGACTCTCTAAATCCATTTCCTAAATTGTAGCAAAATTCCCAAGGCAGCACAGCTGGGAAGTATATCTTTTGAGAGCAAGATGGCAGCAAATTCAAACAAGAGTCAGCAAAACAGCTCAGTGATTTCTTACTAAAAAACTTAACAGTTCCACATGAGGACAGTCAGCATGCATATTACATACCTCTCCTGGTAAAGACACAACGCTAAAGAATCACTTAAAATTTTTAACTCTCCAAGTCACCAAATGAAGACAATTCTTTGAAATTCTCTTTCTTTAAGGTAAGGATAAAAAAGAAAAGACAGGTCTCCAGGTTGTGTTTTTTTTCTTTGATGGCTTGGTTTGGGAGCTCTGTTCTTGATGATACCCTTTGCCCATTCTCCAATGAGTATATATATTTAAAATTTGCTTTGCCTAGAAGCATCAACATTCCTGAAATCTTGCTTGTAAGATGTGTGCCTCAAAAATGAGCAATAGACTGCCAGAATTCTTTTGATAGCAGTGTTTGCCAGTCCTCTACCACAACTTCAACAATTTTCTTTTGATTCATAGGCAATAAGTCACTGTATGTAATTACACCTTGTCCAGTTTTAACCATTAACTAACCCACAGATAAAATAATCTGGAGAACTATGAAATAAAACCCAAAGCAATGTTGCATTTCTAAATTGCAGTCACTACATTCTGCTCAACACACAAGCAATGTGAGAAAAGCTGACAAACAAGCACCTCAAAAATGCTCAGTCACCAGTATATTCACACATATAAACACATTTAAACTGTCAGCATGGAAAACACTGGTATTCAGAGTAATTCACAGCTTTCCTCTCTGAAGATCAAATGAAAAGGTCTGATTTGTTTTCATTCTTTGCTCCCTTTGCTACTTCTCCTGTTTCCACAGTCTGACCCAGCCACAACTCACAATTCAAAAATTAGGATTTCTCTTTCCCTCCTTCCCCTTGCCAAATTAGTCTTTTTTAGCAGAAACAGCAGAATTTAGAAATTAGTCTTTTTTAGTAGATACTAGGATTAGTAGTAGGATTACCTAGTACTAAAGTTTTGCCCATTCTACTTTTCAATGGGGGAAGAAAACCTAAAAATAAGTTCCTCACACACATAGAGGCAAATACCAGGGAGCCATTATACTGCCAAATGAAAGTTCAAGCTCCTTTTGACAACGTGCATCAATTCACAGCATAGCCCCTTAGACTGGTTTGTATATTTTTTGGATATAAAAGGTTAAAAGGAAAAATGTGTTAATAGGCAGTGTATCAGTGAAAACAAGCATTACACTTGTTTGTTCTGCTTTCCAGAGTTGTATCTAGATCAATGCAGCAGCAAGGTTCCCAGTTCTGACTGATGATGGTCATTTTTATCCATTTCAAATCCACACACCATATGTGGCTATTTAATGAAAAAAGTGCAGGAAGGGCTCAAAGATTATAGATCTCAAGTATTTGATTCCTTCCTTCCAGTAACTCTATATCAAACACTAGCTCTTTCTACTCTCTGCAACAACATGGGAATTCAACCTTGGTATTTTTTCAGTCTGTATTTTTTTAGGTACAGATCTTTTATAAAGGTTCGTAAGAGTACTATTACCTGAATACAAACACACTGAATATAAACCAACTCGTGCTTTCAACTTTACAAACAGTAACAAGAACAGTTACTTAGACCAGTGCCAGCCTTGGAGAAAATGCATCTAGTTCCCAGAACAGGGACTCCTTTCCTTACAACTGTACAAACACTAAGATATTCAGGTGATGAAAAAAAACAAAACTAATAGTAGTATGAAGACAGCATCTAATAATTTTTAACAGATACTATCAGTTTTTACAGCTTTAGGGAAAAAAAAAAAAAAAAAAAAAGAGTACTAATCTGTTTGCTAGAGTGTAGTAGTTTAAGTGACATACTTGCTCTGCTGATTATAACAGTAGATTCCGTGACAGAAATTGAAACAAGTTTGGTACCTCAACAGTAGCTAATCTGAGGCCTTATTACGTCCGAAGGCCAGCTCTGTTGGTAGTTGTTTCAGTATATTTAAAACCAAAACAACCAACTCCACCAAAACTCCAAACTAAAACAAACATCCCTCTCCCAAACCTAACAAAATACCAATCCCACCCCTCTGTGTTCTCTGAAACTTCAGGTCTATCCTCTCAGGAGATTGCCAATGCAGAATACTATCTTCACAATTAATCATTTGGTCAAGTCACGTCCATACAAAAAAAGAAAGTTTCTACTGTGAATGGAGAAATAGTTATAAAAACTGAGCTAATTCCTTAAGATGGAAGAGAAAACAGCAAAAGTGAAATGTTTCAGAAAGGACTGGAAGGTTGAGAATGCCTTAAGGACAAAATTAGCTTTATCTCACTCTGTTGACACACACAGTGAAAGATGGCCATCACCATGACCATGAAGCACTACTACGTTTTTCAGCTACCCAGCTACAGCATTTTTAGCAGGCCTTAGGGAACAATTCTTGCAATATTCCAGATAAACTCTTACTGAAGTCCACAAGTAAGGGTGAAAATTATATTATTCAAAGTAGGAATGCCGTATCAAGATTAAAACCAACTTTACCTCAAAGATTCAGACAATGGTGTTAAAGTGCCATCTCCCCGGTCTACCACACGAAAGAAATTCAACTGATCTCCTTCTCGGTAGACTAAGAAGGTAACTTGTTTGTTGGTTGTCCCTTTTTCCCAGACCTCGTCTCTAGTGGGATCCATGTATTCAGCCATTTCCCTGATAGGGTCTTCCACAGGAACTACAAAGACAAAAAAATAGAATAAAAATAAATTATGATTTTGATCACCTTTGAGATCTCAGCTCAGTTTACAATGGGAATCCTCAACCTAGAAGATATGCTGATTTCTTTTAAAATAAAAATTATCAAGGGATTTCTGCATTTTCATTCTTCTATGAATGATCCACATAACCAAGCTTAATATCAGACTGAGCCAACACTTGTTTTTTACTAATCAGAATTTAAAAACTATTTGTATAATGACATGACAGCATAATTTTTTTTGCAGGTGAAGAATTGCTGATTTTAAGATTTGATGACTCTATACATCTAAAAATATTTGTTAAATTAAGGGTAAACAACATGAAAAGGATGGAGCACTTGGTATGCTAAGGAAGAAAAGATGGAGAAAAATCTCCCTGTATTTGTTAAGTAATTTGGAACTGAAGTGCCCTTGTCTAAAATGTTTAGCTAATAAAAACTGCTCACAGTTATAAGATGTTGCATGAAAATGACTATTTTTATCTTAGTTAAAACCTACCTCTTCTAGTGTTAATAGGTCCACCTCGCATAGCCAGAACTAACTTCAACGTGCAACCTTCTGAAATGCTGTAAATAACAATAAATACATTTTTGTAGCATTTTCTATTACTTATGCTAACAATCATTTAGAAACATTAATTGCAATTTTATTCTATACTTACTTATAATCATTCAAACAATAGTCATCCTTCAGTTCTGTATTATTCCAAATTAAATGCTGCTGAGAGACAGGAATACCTAAACAAAACAAATACAGATTAAAATTGGAGCTTGGTAGGAGGACTTTGGGGAGTTCTGCTTTTTCAAGAATCTAGAGGAAGCAGAGGAAATGTAACAAAGTGAATTACAGATGAAAGAAGAGAGGAAGCAGGACAAGAGCAGCTACTTTGGCAGCCTTCAGTCATGATACCCAGCCTCTCAAATAGTCATTAAGAACTTTTCAGCAGGCTTGTGCTCACATATGGAGTTCAATCTTTTGGCTCAACAAGGGATCTGTAGTATTCAACTGCTTCAGGCTTAATGAATACTTACTCCTTTTGAGGCATTGGATGAGGGAGGTTTCTTCCCTCTTATGCGTATCTCAGAGCTTCATTCTACTGACATGAAAAGTAAGATAAATTTCTAGCTACAGAAATGCTGAATAATTTACTATAACACAGACTACTAGTTTGTGATTAAAGATAAGGTTGCATTAAGCTAACTGGTGACAGCTCTTTTTCAATGGTGACAACTGTAAATATATTTTGATCACTGCTTGGCTTGCAACATGAACTGTCACATGTACAATATAGTACCATAGCAGTTAGTCAAACTTTGTATTACAAACATTTTTTGTTGTGAGTGTTCTTTTTCTGGAACATTACTTATATCCAATAATACTCGTTTACGATTTAAACTCTGGGACAGATTCATTACAAATCCATATTCTGCACAATGATTCGATTAGTTTCTTTTTTGTCTGCATGGTCAACTTATGGTGGTGCAGTCACCATCCCTGGAGGTGTTCCAAGAAAAGTCTGGATGAGGCACTTAGTGTCATGATCTAGTTGATATGATAGGGCTAGGTGATAGGTTGAACTAGATGACCTTGGACGTCTCCTCCAACCTGGTTGATTCTATTCTTCATCTAGATACAGAAGTAATAGGAGGGCACTGGTGGATGAAAAACAGAGTATGAGCCAGTAATGTGCACCAGCAGTCCAGAAAGCCAATCACATCCTGCATTGTTTTTCAAGAGAAGTGTGGCCAGAAGGTGGAAGGAGATGATTCTGCCCCTTTACACTGCTCTGGTGAGACCCCACCTGGAACATTATGATCAGTCCTTGGGCCTCCAGTATAAGAAAGGCATGGACCTGCTTGAGCAGGTTCAGAGGAAGGTTGTGAAGAGCATCAGGGGGCTGGAAGATCTCCCATGTAGGACAGGCTGGGCTGTTTTGCCTACAGACCTTTATAGCAGCCTTCCAGTACTTAAAGGGGGCCTACAGGAAAGATGGGGAGGGATTCTTTATCAGGGAGCATAGTAATAGGAGAGAAGTAACAGTTTTAAATTGAAAGAGGGTAGATTTAGTAAGTCTTCCTAAAATACATCTGACGAGATGGGAATACAAAGATCAAACTCTTCCAGATGGTTTCTAGAAACATTACAGCTTTCCAAGGTTTCCAAGAGCGCAAGCTGTGGAAAAGGTTGGTTGGATAGCCCCTTCCTAGCTGGAGAAAGGGCATAAAGCTACCAACACAGATAACCACCAAGTAAGGAGACTAGATTCTAGGGAAAGTCCAAACAGATTCAACAAGCAAATAGCAGACATGCTAAGTGGTCATCCCTGTGCCAGAGGAGGATATTACTTTGGAGGAAATGTAATTTTAGAGAAGATGGCATTTTTGTTTTCTCACCACAGCTCACATCTAGATCCCTTTTATGAATAACCAACATAACTTTACTTCACTTGGATGGCATTTAATATGAATCTTTCACCCTCTTAAGTCCACAAGATATTTACAAAGCAAGTATGTTCATACAGTAGACTAACACTGCCAGCTATTTCATATGTGTATATTGGTTATGTTTCCAGTCTGTAGTGTTAGCAAAACATGAACAACTCAGCAAGTCTACAGTGAAGTTCTTTCTTGTGTTGTTTTTTGGTCTTCCAATTACAAAGTCATTACTGTCTGCATTTGTTATGGTTTCAGCAGCCTCCAAGGAGTAATTTCCAATTACTCTGATAAGCGGAGGGAGTATTTGTTAAAAAGGCTGGCTTGCAACTGGCAGTACTGCAGTAAAACATGTCTTTGTTCATTTAACAATGACAAGGTATTTTTGATTAAATGAACAGATGAAAAGATTATACTTGCTGTAACGGGAAAAAGACAAGTCTTTACTACTAATTCTCTTTTATGCTGCTTTCTAAGAATTCAGTATTTATACACAGAGGAAATGGTATGTGCTTCATAGATTTAGGTGCAGGAAAATATGAATCAGTTACCCCTTCTCTGGCTTTCTTGAGGAGATATTTGCATGTGGGATGAGCATGTAAGACTGTCGATGAGAATGTGAGATACCCATCCACAATCCCTAAGCAGCATGTGACTGTATCACTGGCCTGCTCTAAATCAACACCAAGAAGAAAGGAAAGCGGGGCAACACACAACATCTCAGTGCTCAAATGTTAGTGAGCTAGCCAGGTGATGCTACAGGAGGCCAGAGGAGTCTGCAAATTGTCTACTGAAATGGTTGCAGATGTACTAATAAGCTGACCTACTAAAATGGGAGGAGAGAAGTATGTACTGCATCCTATCTTCAAACTGGCATATCAGATATCCTCTTTAAGCTTCACTCCCTTACTTTTTCTAGCATGCTAAATAGGCTTCACAAAGAAACCAATGTGGTCAAGTCTGACCCAGATGAAAAAACCCTGTGGATTTCAGAACAAACTTGATTTTATGTTGCGGGTAGAAGATGACTGTTTATAAACACTACAAATGTCATAAAGTCAAATTGCAAACAGTGTACTTATCTTTTATCCAATGTTGAAATTGTTGAAAAGTTTCTGTACCTGCTTACCCAGAGGCAGAGCTGACAGTTTCTCCCTAGAAACTAACTACACCAGGGAAGAGGTGCAAAGGTTCATGACTAACAGCAGGAGGACCATTTTTGTAACTGTCAAACCCTCCAGCTTTCATTTGTGTGATAGTAAGCTACCTTAGTATCAAGGGTGGTCAGCATCGATCTATTCTTTATCCTAGGGACTGACAAAGAGAAGGCTGTAACAAAGTCACCAGCAACTGAATACAGTCACACTAAATATCCTGACAAAGGGAACCTTACTCACACCTTCCAGATGTTGCTCTAACTAGGTTTGCAGGAAAGTTTCCCCAGCTCAGACAAAACATAACCCTTAAAAAGCTTCATGAACTTCTAGTCTCTATCAGTGCAGTAAACAGGCAAACAGGAGGCAAACAGGAGACAAAAAGGAAAGCAGACAGAAGAAAGATTGGTTTTGTTTAAAACTTGTTACACTTGTGCAATCCATCCACTTCAGTTCTGATAGAAGCATAGGTAGCAATAATACATATCACATATCCTGAACTCTCAGAACATTGAAAGAAATTACAACATTTAAAAGAAGTCTGCTTGACAGTGATCCAGCTCCTTTCCCTTAAGGTGAAGTTGCTGTACATAGGCAGCAAAATGACAGCAAGAAAAACTAACAGCTCTCATGAATTTAGAGTACACACATGTACAACAAAATTGTTGCATCTGTTTTTCCCTGCTGTACTCCGATAGCCAGCTCTTTTTCCACTTTACAAGAACAAGAGACCATCTAAATTTTATCTAGAAAGATAGATGTTTTCACATACATCTGTTCATAAAATTCAATTGCAAGAAACCATGACAGAGTTTTTTTTTTTCCTTCTTATTTAAAGCTAGCTACATGAATCACAGAACTTTAGAAGTTGGAAATGACCTCCAGAGATCATAGAGTCCAACCTCCCTGCCAAGGCAGGATCCCCTAGAGTAGTTCACACAGGAATGCATCCAGGCAGGTTTTGAGTCTTCAGAGGAGACTCCACAACCTCTCTGGGCAGCCTGTTCCAGTGCTGTATCACCCTCACTGTAAAGAAGTTTCTCCTCATGCTGAGGTGAAACCTTCTACGTTCCAATTTGTAGCCATTGCTCCTTGTCTTATTGGTGCCGACCACTGAAAAGAGATTGGCTCCATCCACTTGACACTAACCCCTCAGATCTCATGCATAAGATCTCCTCTCAGTCTTCTCTTCTCCAGACTAAACAGCCCCAGGTTTCTCAAGTGTCTCTTGGGGACTTGAACATCTGCCCTATAATCGCCTTTGTGGCACTCTGCTAGACTCTTTCCAGCAGGCCCCTGTCCCTCCTGAGCTGGGGAGCCCAAAAATGGACACAGTATTCCAGGTGTAGTCTCAGCAGGGCAGAGTAGAGGGGGAGAAGAACCTCCCTAGACCTGCTGGCCACCCTTCTCCTGATGCACCCCAGGATACCACTGGCTCTCTTGGTCACAACGCGGAACTTGCTGCCCACGACATCTTTCTCCATAGAGCTGCTTTTCAGCAGGGCAGCCCCCAGTCTGTACTGGTGCCTGTTGTTATTCCTCCCTAGATGCAGGACCCTGCGCTTGTCCTTACTGAACTTCATATGGTTAAGCCTTCATCCAACACTCCAGCCTGTCCAGATCTGGTTGGCTGGCTGCACAGCTTGATGGGTTGTCAGCCACTCCCTCGGTTTTGTATCATTAGCATTGAGTGTACCCTCAGCAAATTTGCTCTCATCCAGGTCGCTGATAAATATTGAACAAAACTGGACCCAGTACTGATCCCTGCAGTCCTTAATTATCGTTCTACAGCATGAAGTGTTAATTCCTGTTAATAATAATGATAGGAATAACAACACTACCAACATCAAATTCCAAACCCCACCTCTTCCCTTAAGATTCAGTCCTATCTTAATGAACAAAACACATTTACAGATATTATCTATGGTTCCTTAACAGATAAAAGAATTAATCACTACTAGAACTATACGATCTGAATATTTATTATATAAAAGTCAATATAATTGATGTTTCTGGATGAAAAAACACTAAAGTTTTCCTTTTCTTGTTTCACCTATAGCCTCCAGAAGCATCTCAACACCCTTTCTGACTTGTGATTAACAATAACCCTGTCAACAGGTAACAAAAGCATATCCATGTAGCTGTGTTTATGTAGCTTCACTGATGTAAGCTCCAGTTACCTGCACGAGGGAGCATCTACTGTGTGACTTTACCAGCAAAAAGTCACTCCTGCTCTTGCAATGTTTCTGTGTTTTAAGACTTGTACCAGGTGCTTTTTTTTTTCCCCGCCCTGTCCATTAGTGCAGATTTCCGTAAGGGGAGATGAGTCTAAAGCATCATATTACATCTCTCAGAGGTTGGGTTCCACACAGACAGAAGCACTAACAAAGTGTACAGGTATAATAAAGAAAGAGACAATCTCTTTTCTTAAAATTATCAATCCTGGTACTCTCAGCTCATGAAGCTACACTGTTTAACTCAGCCAAGATGCAAAAAAGTATGTTATGCTTCAAAGTAGCTAAAGTATTGTCAACCACGACAAGTATGTGTACACATGTATCTCGTATCATGTTCTTTCACGCACCATCACTCTCATTGTAGAGGCAACGTGGTAAGAGAAAACTAGCCTACAACTTTTCTCCTTGCCTTAATACCAGGTCTGGCCTCATAACCTAAAGGAGGCTCTTCTTTGCAAGATGTGCCAAGTTCTTCCCTTTTAAGGCAAAATATTGCTCAACCAGCCCTCTACCAGCAAAAGATCACTCACCTTATCATAAAATGCTATGGGGTTGGAAAGGGCATCTGGAGACCACCTAGTTCAACCCTGCTGATGCCAGGTATGCCTATATCAGGTTGCAGAGGAACACATCCAGGCAGGTTTTGAAAATCTGCACACACGGAGATTCTCTGGACAGCCTGGTCCAGGGCTCCAGCACTCTCAAAGAAGTTCTTCCTGAACTTGAAGTGAAACTTTCTGTGTTCTAGTTTGTACCTGTGGCCCCTTATCCTATGTGGCCTTTCAGTGGCCACCACTGAAAAAAGCTGAACTCCAAACCTTGTATCCTTTGGAACTTTATCTGCATTTATAAGATCCCCTCTCATTCTTCTCTTTTCCAGGCTAAAAAGCCCCAGATCTCTCAACCTCTCCTCATAAGAGAAATGCTCCAGTCCCCTAGTCATCCTTACAGCCCTCTGATGGGACTTTCTGAAGTAGTTTTCTGTCCTTTTTTAACTGTGGAGGCCAAAACTAGATATATCAGTAATTTCAAACTGCCTGTGGGAGAGCCTGCACTGCAGACAATACAGACATAGTGTAATATTCAAGTTTTTAACTACGCTAGTTAACAAGTAACTTATCTCAGAGAACCTTTTCAACATCAAAAATACTACAGACCACATTAATATCAAAACAGTTAGATGATTTACCATAGACTTTTAAAGATTTTCCCCAATAATTACATATATATACACACAAAAAAAAAGGACAACAATAAAAATACTAATTCCACTGAAATCTAAGCCATGAACTTACAGGAAAAGGAAAGAATAGAAAAACAACCCAATTGAACTAAACCCAAACCATAAATCAAGTCTCTAGTTCATATACGTATTATTGAACAAGCCATTTAGCAACTATCTGGTTTGATTTCAGCAATTACAACTTGTAAAACAAGATTTCCTCTAAAATGATAAAGTTTATACTGAAATAATAGAGAATAGTACCTTCCAGTCTTTGAATTTTAGCTTTCACAGAAATAACTGTTTCAAAGGGGGAAACTCGCAGTTCAAAGCATGTTCCTGTAAGTGTTTCGATGAAGAGCTCCATAGTTTCATAAAAAGGAAGCTTGTAATGAAACGGTCCCATGTTATCTTCATTGAAAAAAGGGGGCTCTTTCTTGTTGGCCATTACAAAGGACTTACAACTTCCTTGTAAAAAGATCTGTCAGGAAACCACATTCCACTTCTAGCCAAGTCAGCTTTGAGGACAGTTGTGGTGCACTGCTGTTCATGTTTGGAATTTTTCACCTATAAAGCAAACAAGCATATTTTAACTACATCTGAACGTAGCTGTTAAAGAAAATTTAAATTTATTCTTAATGAACAATAGAATAGCTGTTAGGAAGCAATAAATTACTGCCCAGCAAGGCTGAACGACAAATAACCAGATTAGCAGCAACACAGTTTTAGGACTGGTTTCAGTCAGCACTCCAGGTCCTACCTTCTACCTTTATTATTTCTACTTTCACGAGCAACACGACAATGCAACCTGTGATATTAACGCGCAAAGATTCCTGACAAGGGCTAAGCTCTCAACAGGGTCAGGGATAAGCATTAGAAAGACATGAAAACAGAGACTCGTCGGGGAAGAAGGTGGAGGAAACAGCATTTTTAGTCTCACAGCAGCACTGCGCTCCCGCGAGCCCGGTCCAGCCCCTGCACCGGGGCGGCAGGCCAGACCCAGACCAGCAAAGCGGAGCTTCCGCAAACAAAGGAGTGAGAGCAGCTGCCCACCACCCCCAGTGCGCCCTGGGGCGGCCTCATAGCCCGGGAAGGACGCGGGGCTCTGCCGGTCGTGCCAGCCGTGCTCCCAGCCCGCTCCCAGCGCGGGGAAACCACCCTCCCCTTCCCTCCAAGGACGCACTTCGCGCCAGCGGAATCAAAGGAAAAAAGGGACAAGAACACTGCCCCTCTCCCAGCTGCAGGGCTTCTGAGAAAGCTCTCCAGAGGGCCCGAAGATCGCCGAGCCGGCCCGCGACGAGAGGAGGGTGGGGCCTCATCTCACCTGCCCGCCGGGCCGGCTGGGGGGAGACACAGCCCCTCTCCCCCCGTGCAGCCCTGCCCGCCACGCCTCACAGGAGCTCGACAGCCCCGGCGGGCCTCATGGAGCGGGAGATAAGTAAGGACGCAGCAGACACCGGCACCAACAACACCACTCACTCCCCAACAACCTCCGCGCCTACCTAGCCTTTATGACATCCCCGCCAGGCGTTCTCCTACGGGCCAATGTGACTCCCGTTCTCACGCAGCTCGCCCAATCAACTCCTTCGGGGGGCGGTGCTCCTGGCGCCGTCAGGGGCCGGTGTCGGCCAGGCCGCCGCGCTTTGCTCGCGCTTGTTGTGGTCGTTAAGACGCAGGCGGCCGCGCATGCGCGGAGGACCCGGATGCAGCGGACCCACTGCAGGCCGCCCCCACTTCAGTCTTCCGGATGCCGCGGCGGCTGCTAGGACGTGTAGTCCGACGGGGGGCGAAGCTGATAGCGCGGCGGCTCCAGCGGTCCGCTAGTGATGGCCTTTAGTCAGGGAAAACCTGCAAACCTAGCATTTACACCTGGAACTCAACCCGAGAGGCGCCCAGAGCCTGCGTACACGCACCAGCACAAGGCTAGGCACACCTAGGCAACAGAGTTACCCCAGCCTGTGCAGGCCTTCCCCTCTGTCTTCAGTAAGGACCTGGGCCTAGGCCCCAGCTGCTTTCTTACTCAAGGCCAACTGTCGACTGTTTGTTCCTGCTTCAGTACTGCCTCCAGGAGCAGTGCTTTCCTCAGATTATCCCAGTCTGCCAGCAAATAGAGAAAACAAGCTTAACTTAGTAGGAGGTGCTAATTACATTAACCACTTCACTTTCCCTTCAGGTTTTAAATTATGCAATATCTCTTCTGACTCTTGTGTTAAAACACTCAGGACAACCATTTTTTTTTTTTTTACATGCACATAGCAAGTATGTGCTCTGACAGCGCACAGAGCAAGTCCCAGACACAGGGGCTCCAGCTCTGCCCTTCCCAGAGAAATCAGCTGAGGTTTATTGACTGCAAGATAACCAAGGCAAAACTCTGTTAAAAAAAAAAAAAAACACCACTCAAGCTTTCCCAAGAGCAAAGCACTGAGACCACCAATTTGCAGTCTGTTAGAGGGAGAATCATGCATTTCAGTGTAGGACTAAAAGACTCTTCCTGTGCTAATTGAGAAAGACTAGGCAGGGAGGAAAGGTTTTGATCTACACTTATGGTACAAGTTTCTATGAAGAACTTTTGTCTACGAAGCTTTCGCAACGTTTAGAAACACTTTAAGGCAGGAGCCTGGTTTTTTTCCTACTCCCAACAGCTTCTGGGCCCCAAGGCTCTTGGCTCCTGAACAGTCTGCATGCTATTAGAAGTTAATAATGTGAAGGGCCAAGAAGAAAGGAGGATGCAAAAGAAACAGAAGAATTCACATCTCTTTTCCCTGATACGTCTTTGGAGCCCTTTTAAGCCCTTTAAGAAGAAAGGAGTAAAGAAGCAGTCCACATCACGTATGAGGCATATGCAGCAGATGTAATGCCTATAAATAAAAGTGCAAGCGCTCTTACTGTAGACACCCATTTGGAAATAGCTCCCACATTCTTTTCCAAGCCAGTACTCTCAACTTACCCTCCACTTAACATTAATCATTGCCAAGCCCACCTATGTTGCAATCAATACACAGAGTTTCTCCTTTATCCCTTTTACCTTCTGCTTTACCCTCATTAGTGCTAGATGCTTTGGCTGTAGTACTGTTCCTGATAAAGCAAATCCAACTTCAGAAACAAGAGATTGAAGGAGTTGTCTTAGAACAAGTGCTTCAGTGAAGGTGGGAATTGCTCTCTAAGAAGTCCTGAGTGCATGCTTTAAATTCATAGAGAGCAAACAGTTTTAAGAGTTGAAGATGAAGTAGTACTTTACTACCACAAAAACAGGGCATCTGTTTTGAAGTCGGAAGTGAAGGAGTCACTAGTAAACTGAAGAGAAGCATCTGGTCCTTCTTCATTTATGCATTTGCTCTCTTACATGTATACAAGCAGAGCAAGTTTCTACCACTAGGCATCACATGATTAATGACATCAGTTTTAGAACCTTAAAATCTTGAAAAATCTTGTGCAATCTTGAAAATACAGGAAGCAAGAAGGTTAAGCCAAGTGTATCAGACACTTAAAGAGATTCCACAAAACAGCAACCTCCTAGAAACAGCCTATAGTGTGTTATAGATGAGACAGGAAAGCAAACAGCAAACCTTTGGGCACAAGTTTGTCTCTGCACTAAGGCATGTATATATGCTTGCTAATCTGAAAATGGCCAAACATGGAAAATACAGACTTCTGGGAAAGTGTAATTTCCAAACTTTGGCAAATTCAGGCAGGTGAGAAATCTCATTTAGTGTCTTACGACTTGAAGAGAAGACAGTGTTAGGTTTCTGTTATTTTCTTGGAGCACTAGGTGCTCATTGGTAACATTCTCTTTCTGGGCAGAGAAGTTTGAACCATATTTATTTTTATAGACCTCAGCAGCCAATATGAAATACCTTATCTCTGTCTGTTGTCACATCCTGCACTAAGATTTGTTTACTGCTTCATTATAGAAGAGAAGCTGTACCTGGTAAGAGAACCTGTTCTTATGCTAACATTATCTCAATAGATTGGCATCTGACCCAGACAAGGCATGGAAGTTGTTTTCAAGTCATGGTGCTGATGTCCTTAGCAAGTGGTGTCATGATGCTGACATCATTAGCAGGTTGTAAAGAAGAAAGTAAGACATACAGACAGATCTGGTTTAACAGACTCCATTTACTATTCATCAATTATTTTCTCTGTAGATCTGTTCAATAAAACTATATTTTGTATAATAGATTACGTCATTACAGTTATTGCACAGGCTATATTTATCTGGGCAAACAAGACAGCAGAAGATTACTATCATTTTAAAAAAATATATAATTTAGCACAATTAGACTGAGTACAAGAGAATACTAACCATTTTAAATGGGTAGTCTCATTTAAATATCCACAGCCATCCCTTTTCAGTTCTACTAGATCAGAGAATTCAGAGCATTAGAACTAGACAGGGCACAAAAAAGGCCTCCTCTCTGCAACACACTCTCCTTGGCTACTGGCTTCCAAAGGCATTCAATGGGTCATCAAATGTGCTTAGTGTCTTGCTTTCCTTGCTTTCCAATTTTGCTTCTGAGGCTGCTTGGGAAGATCGGCTTTTGGAAGTGGGTATCTTGACTTGGCTGCTAGAGAAGATATCGTCTAAAGGAGAAAAAAAAAAATTAAAAAAAATATTTTAAATGTGAAGCAACTGCCAAACAGAAGTAACGCTGCACATAAGTCTCCAGCACACAGCAGTGACTGCCAAGGACATTCTGTGATAAATGCTTTCCTGCTGCTTATGATTCTAGATGCATTTGTAAGGACATATGTGAGAGCTGTTAGCTATAAAACAAAATAGGAATATTTTTTCTTCTCAGTAGAGCAGCATAATACTTGTATTTTGTAACATGTCCAAGCTCTCACAAGCATTTGAGAAGTACTAAATTAAAGCTCTACAATAAATTCCATCGTTCAAGTGCCAGATAACATCCCTTTTGTCTAGAGCATTAGTGTCTGAGGAACCTGAGACATCCAAGAGCTGTGAGGTTGTTGCCAAATAAAATCAGAAAAGATGGTACTTGCTACCAACTGCTGTTGCCACATCCACTAACCAAAGGAGTCTTTAATGTATAGCACAATAAGAACACAGCATAAGTTACTTGAGAACACAGCACAGCTCAGGTGCAAAGAGGCAAGCAACTACAACTGCCATCCTGCTGGATATTCAAAGTCTGTCTACAGTTCGGATTTCCCACTGCCTTCCTCAATACAAGCATTTAAGTTATGAATAACTAGGACTACAAAGTGGAAATATCAAGTTGCTTTAAAGACACGAGTTCTCTCCTGAAAGATGCAACAGGTAGAAATGAAACCCTCCAACCCAGAAACCCTTTGCCAGCAGCAGAGCTTGTTGTGGCTAGTACTGCTTGTGTTTACAGCTGTGGTCATGGAAAGAGATGGAGCTGCTGCCATACACATGCTAAAGTGTTGCCCTGAGGTTTCCTCAACAGCACACTCAACAGCAAATCTCTTTTTATACAATAAGGTTTTAAATTTAAGATATTCAGATCATGCAGTTTGTTTATGAGGGGATACAAAAAATGTACGAGACTGAGATATGTGAATCAACAGGGATTCACAAGGCCAATGTAAGTAGCACATAACTGATCTTGAGTTCCTATTATAAAAAATGCAGGTTTTATATGGAAGTTAATAACCATTTACTAGTCAGGCATATGAAAATTAGTATTTCAGCCTTCAGCATGTATCATATCCTTAAGCAGAGGCCAAGCACAAAGTGGCATATCACAGTGTGCTTGCCTTTCTCTTCTCACTATTTCTTCCACTCCAGCACATGTTTGCAGCTGTGCCGATCACAGGGATTACACAAGAATAATCCAGGACAGCATTTCAGCACAAGAGCAGTTTAGAAAGGCAGTAAAATGGAGTAATCCTCTGCTGGCATAACTCCAAAGCAAGAAGCTATCACATGGATTAGCTTTACTGCAGAGGGGAAGTACCGTGGGCGCCAGAAGCAGCAGAGGTATCAATTCCATTTTATAACAAGGCTTAAGAAATAGAAGAGTTTTGGCTATGTAAAACAGTATTTGTCAATGCACAAGAGAGTTCTGTTACCATTTCACAGGCTGGCAGAGATGACCTCAAGATGCTTGTGCTATAGATATAAAATCACTGAGGAGGCTAGGAGTTAAGAGTTTTTCTAATACTGCCACCAAGAGCCTAACACAAAGGTGGTAAATAGTGGTAGAAGCTGTGGTAGGATAAAGGAAAGCAGTCCGCAGCCTACACTTGCCAACTCCCATCCCTCAAGCTGCACCCAATTAATGTTTTATTTGCAGCAGAATGGATCTCTCAAGACAATAATGTACAGCCCTGATAAAGTGCTACCATGGTCACTGAAGCCAATGTATAGACAAGTATCAGTTGTACTACTCTACTGCCAGCAGGGCATCCTCACCCTAAGGAACTCTCTCTGTACTCCTTGCTGGGTGTTCTGGAGCTCCGTAGTTTTGGGCATTAAGAAGCTGCATACCTATGGCTGCACCACAAAACAGTCAACACTCTAGAGCAGAGTCTGTTAGATACAGGATGCTGTAGATGCCATAGGGGTCAAGATCTGATGTGGCACCAAACAACGATGTGTATCACCAAACATGGAAAGGCGAACAATGGGTAGTGTTGTGGCAAATTTTCCAAGAGGCACTTGAGCTTTTTTTGGTTGTTGTTTTGTTTGTTGTTTGGTACTTTGTTGTTTTGTTTTTTGGTTTTGGTTTTTTTTTTTTTTTTTTTTTTTTTTTTTGTGTTTTTTTTTT
>WBNM01041948.1:255018-331703 GCA_013399055.1 Ramphastos sulfuratus
AGAGGTCTGGATGTTTTTTTCCTATAAGCTACATGAAAATGCCTCAATTATTAAAATACGACATTTTAAGCATCCAAAATATATTTCAGATATTTTGCCTCCAAAAGTTCAAGTCTTAATTTTTTATCAATTGAGATGGTTTTGGAAACCCAAAAAAATTAATTCTCCAGTAAATTTTCTGACTAATTTACAAACTTCAGCCAGGTTATTTGATCAGGCTGGAATGCCAGGGATGAATCAAATTCAATTTGAACAGGTTAGAAAGAAAGAAGATGGACAAAAATCAAAGATAGAGAAGGCAATTTTTTTGTCCTAGAGGACAAGAAATACTTGCAATCCCAAAGAAAAGCTATGAGAATGAAGAGCTTGAGAACAGACACAGCTGGTGATCAAATTACTTTCAGTATCTCCACTGATGAACCAGAAAAGAGTATGCTTTCCATCATTTCACATTACTACATGCTAATTTGAACAAATTACATGGGGCAAACATTTGCTCTCAGGTGTAATATTTATGAATTCTGAGTATACATGGATGTAAACAAACTCTTAAGGGCTCCAAAGCAGTCAACACAATAGAAGGTGGTGTAGGAAGATATGCTAATTTCTTCACAACAGTAATTCCGCTGAAAAAAATGAAGTGCAAATCAAAACAGAGAGTGTATCTCGAAGATATAACAACTAGTCTCTTACTCCCATCAAGAGAAGTTTTCCAGTTCCCAGAGTTGAGAAGATCCCTACAGAAATTGAACTATTCCCTCTCAGAACAATTGTATATGCTCTCTTAAACCATTTAAATGTCATGCTAGCTCTACAAATTAAAAAAAAAAATCTCATCCAAAGTTAAAATCAAAAAATGACCAGAGATTTCAGAGCAGCTGAAAACTTAAAAGAAAGCAAAAGGTTCTAAAACATCTCCAGTGAATGCAACTCAGGAAAACATGATGATATTAGCAGTCAGACATTAAACACTTACCCATATCATCATCAAATATGGATTTTTGTTCCACCTTTTTCTTGGTTTTCTTTTCTTTTGGTTTTACGGTGAGATCAGCAAAAATATCAATGTTATCATCAAACAAGTTAGTCTCTGGCATTTTCTCTTTTGCTTTGTTCATTGGTTTAATTGCCTCGGTAGCAAATATATCATCCTTGGAGCAAAACACAGAGATCATTAACACACAACACACTGCAAAAGAAGAGTCAAATTATTTCCCTGCAGAGGACCTGGCAGAAGTGCCTTGGTGTAGGACTGTGTGCAGGTCAAATATAGCACACAGAGGCTTGTAGCAGCTGCTCAGCCTGCCAACTTTATTACTTTTTTTGAGTTACTTGAGCTGCTATGCTTTGAACAGACAGCTAACAGTTAACAATCAAATACTTTGAAAAAAGTCATAATCATAGCTATGTTGTCACAGCACATGCAGTGATGTACCTGCTTTGTGTTAAGGCTGCAACTTAGAGGTGAACAAAGAGGGTTTCTATTGCCTAATAGCAGAGAATCATTGACAATTTACTTCACCATCTATCCTGCATGCTCCATCCTACTCAAGAACCTCCATTAAGCCTCTGTGTTAAGGAGGCTGCAAAAGGCCCTGAGTGTCAAAAGGCCGAGGTGGCAGGCTTAGCTATTACCTCAAAGATATCTTGGGCAGTAGGGTTAACAGCTTGCCGGACAGCAGACTTCAACTCCTTTTTTCCAGTTTTCTGATACGTGAAGAGAGAGTCTTCCTCTTCCTCCAAAAAAGGTATAGGACTGCTTTTTGTTGAAGACTTTTGCTGTACAGGTTGGAAGAGATCATTATTGTCCTGATCACCTGGAAGAGACAGATCAGGCTTTTTCTCCCTGCCCTTGATGGGTTTGTTGGCCACACTGTCTGGCATTCCTTCCTTTAATTTTGATTGTGCAGCTGATCTGGATGCTAAGCTGCTTGCAAAAAGGTCTTCTGATTCAAACAGATCATCCCCTTGGTCTGTGGATTCTGGAGGAAGGAGTTTGTTTGTCCCAGCAGACACAACACTGTCATGAGCTGGTAGCGACAAGCCAGAGAGAAAGTTGTTTTCTTTGGACTCTGCTTCAGTAGCAAGAGGCTCCTTTAAGTTTACTACTGCTGACATCTGTTTTGGTAGAGAGAACTGCAATTCTTTAGCACTGTCCACTTCCTTACTGTCTTCAGACTCTTGGGCAGCTAGACGGCGGGCTGTTCTGCTTGGAGGTCTTCGTTTTCCTGTAACTTTGATCCTGGTCTGCAAGAAAAGAATAAAAGCAGAGCAGGGTCATACAGAAGGAAGAACTCCACACACTTCACACAAAACAGGTTATGATTATATTTGTAACAGCTCCTCCATCACAACACTGCAATTAACATGCATAACCTATTTCTTACTAGCACACTGAAACCGAATTAACTACCAGTTTTGCTGACAGCTCTGGTTAAGTTACAGCCCTGTGACTTAAACAGCTACATACATTAAACAAATGCTCAGTTGTGAATCTTGAACAAGGAATGCTGAGCAGTCGTTGATTTAGGTTATAGGGTGAAGCACCAGGAACCATCCATCATCAGTTCAGTATTCTCCCCTCCAGAATGGGCAAGTGGGACATTAAAGCTTGGAGCAGTTTGTAGTGAAGTTCAGAAAAATAACCCAAGAATTTTGATTTGCTGCCCTGTAGTTGTTTCACAGCAGCTGGAATTGGGGTATGAAAGCAATAGCACTTGCAAGTAGATGGTCCCAACACAGGACAGCGAGCCACTCTAACCTCTCTGCTTTAAGTAATACTTAAGTTAGTCTGGCAATGTGCTAATCCAGGGGCTTCTATGGTAGTTAGTGTAAGCCATGATTGTTCATGTCTTCAATTTAATTTCATTTTATGCCTAGCCTGTTGCAGTTCATTGCTGCTTTTAAAGATGACCCCCTGCAAGTTTCCATTACAGCATCTACCATATTCCACATGGACAGGAGTAGTCACACAGGTAGGAAACAGATCAGTACAACCTCCTCTTCCTTTTTCTTAATGGCTATGTTGGAGTAGGACAACAATCTGGATGGATTTGCTGTAATACAGCTTAAAGGAGCTGTGTGTTTTTGTCAGAACAATGGTAGACGCACATCTGCCTTTAGAGTGTGGGGCTATATTGACCAGAGAATGGCTGAAAACCAGGAAAATTATGATGGGAGTGACATACGCTGGAAAATTACCCGATCCCTGCTCCATGACACAAAAGCCAGAATACTGAGTGAAATGTTTTGTTCTAGCCTCTGGAAAAAAATACACTTGGCTCCATATATCTATGGCTTAAACTCAAACTTCAAGAAGCAATGACACGCCAAAATTAAAACATGTAACCTGAGGCAGGAAAAAAAAAATTCACTGTATAGTTACTGAGATACTTCTCAGATTATTTCTGTAAACAAACATGCATCATTACTACATTAAAATGAAGATTCAAGACTGACCATATATAGCTACAGGAGCTCCACTCCTTTGAAGTCTATCCATTCAAAAGTATCATGATAGAGGGTATTGTCTGTTGTGCATGACATGCCACTATTGGAAACAACCATGCCTATATGGTAATGCATTAGGCTGATGGTTTTGTGTGGATTTTGTCTTTAAAATTAAAGGTTTTGTTTGAAAAATAATTGAGAGTGACAATTCAGGACAACATCAAGTTTTTAACCACAGAGGAAGTAACAGTCAGGCTACAGCGGCGATGTGCTCTTGACATCTTGCCAAAACAGCTATCTGTAACATATTTTATAGTTAGCCTGGACAGATGCCTTTTTAGTGATTCTTCAGGTTGGTGTCTCCTGGAACAGGACAAGATGTTATGCTAAAATAGTTTTAAGCTATAAGACACTGTATTTGAGGAATACACGCAGGTCTTTAAAAGGCACAGAATTAGGCATATGCATAAGCATCTTACAGAGCTAAGAATGTAGTAAGCTTAACTTTCTCTTCAGTGATCCACAGAAGTGAGGGGATTAGATTTCTACACCTCTGTTCATTCATTCAGATTCAGACAGACCACACTGTTATCAGGATTTACACATGAAAGCATAGATTCCTTCATGAGGACAGACTGTGTTTTTAATGTCCTTTTCTATCCTCCTAAATACCAAGGTTACCTTATTGGCACTGTGCAAAGTATCCACTTGCATGGGCTGATCAAAGCTCACACCTAGCTCTTCATTGCTTCCTGCAGCAGAGAAGGCTTCGTTGTTCTGTACATCCTTGGCTTCATGCAATGGAGTGTCCAGAACTGGTAAGGGGGACTTTACATTGGAGACTTTAGGCATTGCACCAGGTAGTAAGGCTGCAGGGTTAATAGCTAAGTTAGCCTACAAAAAAGAGAAAACAAAAGCATACACACACAAAGAGACCACATTAATATCACTCAAGAGCAAGCATGGCTCCAGAGAAACAGCAAGAACTAGCATATGTAGACGTTTAATTTCTACTTCCACAAATGTCTGGCCTTTCTCACACCTACACACTTACTTAGCGTAAAGAGCTTCGGGAACAGCACGGCCACATTATGTCAGACCAAACACTTATGCAGTTCGATACCCTGTCTGAGGACAGCATCAAGAATGATACTGTGATATAGACAGTAATTAGTCATTTCCTGTCAAAAGAGGACATAACCAGAACCCCAAAGCCCTAAGAGTCTCTAGAAGTACTTAAAATAGAGCTGAGAAGAATAGAAAGTCGAAGAGAAGCCCTCCCTCTGCCCCTCATAAGTAAAAGCGCTGTGCAGAATCAGGTCTGAAACAGGAGGGAGAAATAAGATTAAACATGCAATGCAGAAAAATGTAACAGAAAATACACCGTATGAAAAAAAAAATTGCAAGAGTAAAGTAAGAAAGTAAAAAGATTTTGTTTCAGGGAGAGCCATCAGTGAGGCAAGGAAGATGTTTTCTTTTGACAGTCAAAATGCCAGTAAAGTTAATTACTTGTAGCTTTCCAATCCGAGACGAGGGCTCTTTGGTTTTAATGGGAACAGGACCTGTAGATTTCTGCACAAAATTACACTGGATTAAACAAGTGGACAAGTTGTTATCAACCAGACCATAGTTTGCATTTTAATACATCTACACAAAGCAGCTCACTGCTTACCAATTTCTTCTGAAGATACCTTCATACCATCACATTCTACTGACAGAATTACAGTCACTCAAATTTCAGCTTCAGTTTCTCTTCGGCTATAGCACCATCTTTATTACCACTTTCATTCCAGCCTCCTTCTACCCACTATTATACTTTGCCATAGTAACTTAACTTCCATCTTCACTAGGTCATGCACCTGTCAAATCAAACTGACAGCTATCCTCCCTCCTTGCTTATTTCCTCCCATAAGATCATCTGAAATCATGGTGACAGATCATGATATAACTAATTTTTCTGACTGGCTATAATAGGGTCACGGACTTCAGTGAAGATCACAAGGAAGCCAAAAGGACAAAAAAAAAAACCCTTATAAATAGTACCCCTCAGCCTTCAACAGGAGAACAGCTTTACAGAAGTGAGTACTCCTCTACAGAAAGCAGATCAACAATGACAGAAATAAGTCAGGACTGAAAGAGTAAGAGTAGCTGTTTGATCTGAAGACTTCAATGAATTCTAGGACTTGGGAATGAACCAAATCAACTGAAGTGCTCTTCCCAGGGCTTGTTCACCGTAAGACTGTAGTTTTCATATTTCTGTGAGCTAGGCTGTACAATGCTGTTGGTGTGACTGGGTAGTTGGAGCTCCTTCAGCCATGTTTAAGTAACTGAGAATTTGCAAGCATTTATGGCACTGATTTGGGGGTCATAATAGCAAGACAGAAGAATTTTAGTGTCTGAGGGGATTGTTCTCCCCTTAAATGCCTGTGCTGTTCAGCTGAACCTCAGACAGGCTGAGATCATTCCTATAGCAGGCTGCCGGTAGTAAGAAAAAAAAAAAGAAAGAGGAGGTGAGTGTGGTTCAACACTTCAAGGAATACTTCACCATAAGGGAAGACAAGCTAATTAACTAGCCCTACACACTTGCTCTGTGTTCCTCAGCCCAGGGGAGAAAAAAACAACACCCACTCTTCACAATGAAAAGATGATCTCCTACAGATGGAAATCCAACAGGCAGCTCTGATAAAGCACAAGCCAGAATTAAGATCCAGACTGCCTCTCCCAGAGACCATTGGTTAAGGACAAGAGTAGGAGTCTTGTCTGCTTATAAAGTCACAAGGATAAGATTTTTAGTAGGCACAGATTTGTGCTGCATGCCCTGATGTCCTTTCTGAGAAAGCCTACCTATACTTTAAAGATCACACTCACTTTAACAGACACTCACATTCCAGAGATTTTCAATTCAACAGGACCTGAGGTGAAATTCTTCCCTGTCTGGAACTTTGCCCTTACAAGTGTGTGGGCAATGAATCAAACACTGTATCAATGCATTTAAGCTTCTGGCTAGTAACTGTACCTGCTGATAAGCAAAGACAAGTTTGGCCATGCATTGTTGCTTTGCAGCCAGTTAATCCGGGCATTAGTTTTGATCTTTTTGAGAGACTTAGTTGAAACATAATGTTACATCTCCTTTTTCTTTGCATACTGTTCAAGGCACAATATTTAAGTACTTGCCTCTGTAGTTACTGCTTTCAGAACTTCATTTTGTTTGGCACTTAAAGCATCTTCCGGAAGGTTACTGCTCTCCAAGGGTGGACTAGTACTGGCCTTAGATGTTTTCTTCTCGACTATTTTCTGAAAGCATTAAGAGCACAAGTCAATATGAACTGGGTAAAAAGCATGGTCTGCAGATTGAAAAACTAAAGAAGCAAAGCTTTTTAAAAATCACTCTTGTATCTGAAAACTAGCTACATCTTTCAACTCTGTAGAACACAGCAGGCATGGACTTTTAGATCTGCAATGACAAGGGCCTTTCACTCCTCCACTTCTTTAGCTTACCTCAACCTTTGCTGTCTATGCTAATGATAAAATAATGTGAGTTTCAATAAAATTCAAAATGTATACATATTTCCTCATGCACAAGACAGCAGGGAACATAAAAGCACAAAGCTAGCTAAGGAACACTGCTGTTTTTATGTTTTCAAGCAAACAGGTTCCATATATAGTTGCCAAGCATTAATCACTTAAGACTACAGTCTTCAAAAAAACTCTTTCCAGGAACTGTTGACAGTTTTCTATCTTAACTTCCAGCTATAGACATGAAAACAGACAAAAGTAAAAGTTGGCTTCAATTTAATAACGCTAAATACATTTAGAGTAGCAGTTTAGCATGCATGTTTGACTTTGAACCACCTACAATACAGTGTAGTTCATTACTGCAGCTGCTAACCCTCTAAAACCAATCCAGTGATCATAAGGATTTTAATACTGCACTCATTATCTTAAATCAAATCAATGTGCAGAAACTTTAATTACCTAAGAACTACATGCATGAACTACAGGGAAGTAATATTAGCAAACTATGCAATAAAACAACGTAACAATACAAACTCTACTACTTTGGTTTCTGCTCAGGTATGTTCTCCTATATCTAAGTCAGTGCCAAGGCTGGAAGAAGGGAGGGGGGAAATCAACCCTCTTATCCTAGCTTTGGTAGATCTAATGCATCTGTTTGTTCCCCATGTCTTCAGGGTCACAATGGCCACTTTTATTCTCTCAAAAAGATATAAGAAGTCACTTCATTTCTTGTGGGAATCCATATGGGAAAAAAAAAATTCCCTGCATTTATTTCCAATGTCTTATATAAGCCATTTATGTTAGAGTAACAGATACCGGAAGGTTTAGTTTTGAGGTACTGAAGAGATCATCCTCGTCATCATCCCCAAAAAGCCCTCCTCCAGATGATGGTTTCAACATACAGTTTGCAGACTAAAGAGACAAAGGATAAAGAAAAGACATGTCACATCAAAAGCACAACTCCTTCAGCCCATGGTATCTGAAGTGATAATAGCACTTGTCCCTCCCTGGAACTCAAAAGACTTCTAAGCTATGTTCAAACAAGGAAGTTTGGTAGGCTGCACGCTTCAAAGAGCGGTTTTAAATAGCAGATTCAGTGGAGAACTTTTAACTCACCATCGACTTCTTGGGGCTGGCAAAGAGGTCAACATCTGGATCATTGTCCTTCTGAAGCTTGTGACTGAAGAGGAGTTCTTCATCTTGAAAGACTCCAGTGCTTTTGGGCCAGGTACTTTTCTCAGAAGCCTGCAAGGACAGGAAAAAAGTCCATACAGTGAGGAACTTCCTCTTTAAAGGAGGTTATCTGCTTTGTCATGTGGCAGGTCACAAGTCACCTAAGGTTACGCTATGACCCTGGTAACAAAAACAACACAGTAACTTTAACTGCCAGTTATAAATTTTACTCTGACCAAATTTGCAAAATTTACAATTTAAATATTTGTGTTCACAGTTCAATTTGATGAGAAAACATTAACCAAAATGTATCTGTCTGCTGACCTGAGATCCAGCCGCTACTATTTCCCTGTAAAATTTTGTTAGAAAGAAGAGAGGAAGAAAAAGAACAAAAGGCTTTCATTATGCTCCCATGGGTATACGGTAAAGTTCATACTTCACTATGTACTTTTACACCTTGAATTTTTCAGCTGAGGGTGCAGGATGAAGAAATGAGAGGAAGAGAACCTGGTTAATTATCTTCCCATGCTACTTTTATAAAGAAGACTAAAATAAAATCAGTTTAAAATAATGAAGTTGAAGGTCCACAAAGCTACCACTGTTGCTAGATTCCCTATTCCTCTCCTGTTAAAGCAAGCACACCCCTCCACAATGAACAAAACATATTGTTGGCCTTTGGCAAGAACTTGTATTTTCAAATTGGTGGTTGGGGGGGAAAAAGTTGACAAACATCACATTATCAGTTCTCCACTATCTCGCAAACCTCTACCAGCTGCTTGAACATGAAAAGCAATGCATTTCTATGATCATGGTCACTGTATGCACCCAGGCAAACAGGGACCCAGCCCACTGAATGTCCAGGTAAAGGCCAGTATTAATGTTTCACTACCCAGCTTTCTCCTCAGGATCTATGCAAATGAAAGATCATCTCTTAAGAGCCTGACTGAATGTCCAGTAGCATAACATCAGACTCAAAATCCAAGCAGTGGCAGAGTTATACAGTATTTATTTTCCTACTAGCATGTAGCAAAAAGCTGTCAATTTACTGCAATGAGGAAATGTACAAAGGGATTCATGACCATGGGGAAGAACAGGAATAATTTCTTGCCCAAGAACGTGGAAGTTCAGAAACAAACATTAGCCTCCAAGACGTGAAGAGGAGGAAGGGTAAAATCAAAACCTTGCCTAGAATACTAAAGGTAGAAGTAGTATTTTCTAGTGTTCGAGAACTTCCCTTGACTTACCACACTAATTTCTTTCTGTGCATTTTTAATGCCATCATCATCTTCCAGTCTCTCCTCTTCCTCCTCCTCAAACAAGCTTAACACTTTCTTAGTCTGGGTCTTGACATCATTCTCCAGAGCTGGTGGTGATGTAGCAAACAGACCTGAACTGGCTGGCTCTGAGGATATTCCTGAAAAGGGCTGCAAATTAACAAATTCAAAAATTAGCCCATAAGCCTGTTGTTTAGTTCCTTTGCCCAAAACCCCACTAATCTTTCTTGGTTAAATGCCAGCAGTGGTCAAAGTTCAGCAATCCATTACGAAGCAGCCAACTATATTAAACTATTTTTTCCCATGCAAACAGAATAGAAAAAATGTAGACTAGCAAGAGACAGTTGACAAAGAAGAGAACACACTTTAAGCTCTGATGGAAACCTAAGTTTCCTCCTGTACCCTACACTGTTGGGTGCTGTCGATAAGCAGCTTCCTGCATAAGGTCTCCTCCTCATCCATATGTCAGATTGCACACGCATCACAAGACTGCATTAAGCAAGGTACAAAGTTCATGTACCTTGGGTTTCTTCGAAGCAGGCAGAATTATCAGAACCTTGAATGTGCTTAGGAAAGTGAAAAGCATAACTACTCTGGAAATTCATCAGCTTGTAATTCCCCAGTCACTCAGTAAGACCATGCCCAGGATTAAGTTTTGCTGAAGCATACAGTATCTTATAAAGGAAGGCTCTGTTACCCAACCCACTCTGAAGGAAAAATAAAACAGATTTTTCCCCCACCCCAAACCAAACCAATTCTCCATTTAGTAAAATTGCTCGTCCAAGAGACAGAGTTATCCTCTCCTTGGCAGCAGAACAGGCAATTCAGAAAAAAAAATATCTGTCCCAGAGAATCACTGTTAGATTTTAAATTATTTTTTTAAAGTTGAACCTTTAACAAACTCCAGATTAACATAAGAAAATCCCTCACTTTTTCCTTTATTTCCTGTCCTGCAACATCTGTTCTAGGCACAGGAACTGCTCCAGGCTCTTCTGGACACCATGGTGTATCTTCTACCTGGTTAGACTTTGTTACTTTATCTGTCAGCTCATCCTTTTCCTCCTTTTCTTCTTCATTAAATAAAGGTGGCGCTTCTGGTGGTTCTACTTTCTCCTGCAAAATTAAGAGAACGTTCATGACACAAAATCAGTGAGTATATAAGAAGCATATACTGCTGCGGGATAGCAGAGCTTGTTTGCCTTCTTCAGGGGTCCAGGACACTCACAACATGCTTGACTTATACTTTCCTTCCATGGACCATTCTGTTTTGTGACTTTTGATTTCTAGTTCTATGCTCTTGAGTGTGGTTGAAGGACAAAAAGGTTAAAAAAAAACAAAAACAAGCAGTTACAAGCCTAGATTGGATGCCCTATGAATGCTGTCTATTACTGTTATGGGCCATGACATCTGTTTTCCTGGTACAGAGAAGGGCAAAGGGGAGAGTGGGACAGCAAACACACACATACAAGAATTTCCACTACAGATATAGCTGCATTAAGCTTTTGCAACTTCTACTCTCAATTTCAAAGCACAAGCAGATGGGTTGAGTTTGTAAGACAGAGCATAAGCATCCCCAGGTCAGTAAGAAGCCTGTAGACATATCTGAATCAGCTTAGATCAAGGTGACACAAAGGGTGAAGCCCTAACTTCACAGTCAGCAGTAAGCTATTTGTTCTTCTTAATGCTATTTTATGGTTGAGAGCTCTCAAAACATCTTCAGGAAGGGCATTTAGCATAAATCAAACAAATTTAGGACTAGTCAAGAAAAAATTTTAATCTCTATTTGGCTGATGGTATTAAGAAGTTTCATATGTAAGGGTTCAGCCTGCTATGTTTCCATTCCTAATTTGCTAGAAATACCACTGGCCAAAACAAGTTACATTTAGTACCCAACAAGGAAGATGGACTAGAAAAAGACTATGTATTCCACATTAGTTTTAAAATAAAGGGGAGGTACCACTGCAGTCTTAGCAGCTGAAGGAAGTAGTGTTGATTGGGAGCTGAAGAGCAATTCTTCATTAATAGCATCATCTTCAAACAACAGTGATATCTTCTGTGTCTTTCTTTGGCTGCAACACAAGAGAGGAGAAAGTAGTAGTCAGTGCAAAAGTTTCAGAGGCTATCCACTACATCTGTTTAAACCATTTTGCAGCAAGTGGTCCCAAATACAGACTCTGCTTCCTCACAACAATTCTTCCACCTTCCCTTCCTGTCTGCACAGCTTTCTACAGAATCAAAGATAAAAAGGGGTGAAGAAGATTCTACATTGCAGGCATAGAAATGGATAGCCCAACTCGGTGGTGGCAAGGACAATGATGCAGCAGATAAACAAGAGGCAAAAGAACCCAGCCCTGCCCATTACTGCTCTACTTCTCAGCAGCAGTAGAAAGGAACAACACTTTCAATATGTCTGTGTCTGCTCAATTTTGGGGGCACTGCAGACTGTTCTGAAAAAATGACCCCCCCTTTCTCTCCCCTCCCAGGACTGTCACCTCTCTTTAGTGATTGCAAATAAATCCTCCTCATCCTCTTCCTCAAAGAGGCTCGTTTTCTTCATAGTTTTAGCCTGACTGACAGTGCTAGCAGGTTTTGTGGGGTCCTCTTTTTGGTCATCTTCAGAAGGAAGTTTCACTGGCTTGGAGACATTCCAGTGTTCCTTAAAAATAAAGAAGGCTTAAGGTTTTTTTTTTCGTCTTGGTAAAAGCCACTCTCCCATCTTCTCTACAAGGAAAAACACTCCAGCACCTTGGCAGTCCTATCTCTCTACTAATTTATGTTCCTGTCTGTCTGTTAGCTACTGCAATCTAACATTGCTCAGACTCTGCGGAGGGCCTGGTCACCTTTTAGCATTTACATAGTAAAACAGGCTACACACACCTTACTGTTACAGTTGTTACTGAAAACTAAAGTCAGTGTCAACTTGCTGTCTCAAGAGTATGGTCACCTAGTAGAATGCAATTTGAAACAGGTAAGTAGCAATTTTGATGTATGAGGTAAAAAAAACCAAAAAACAAAACAACACCTGACAAAATAAACCCAACCAAACCAAAACCAACCAAGAGAACCCAAACAAAAAACCCAAAACACCAACATAAAAATAACACCAAACCCAAACAAAACAAGGAGAAACATAACACCCATGCTCAAGACACTTTATTAGAGTGCATGATGCTGCACTCTTAATTCCTCAACATTCAAACACAGTACTTCCCACCTCCAAGATCTAGCACTTTCTCAAGCCTACCCACTGAGTAAGTCTAAAATCTACATTAAACCTAAACATTTCTGGGGTTGGGAGAGTTTTGTGGTTATGTTTTTTCTTATTCTCATAATTTCAATGGTTTGCCCCATTCCTCACCTCTGTTCATCCCCCTTCTGAAAGGGACTACAGGCATGCTAGAAGTATGCGTTTGGTTCTACATTAAGATAAAAACGCATCAAGAGATATCACCAACAAGCAATGACAGGGCAGGTAATAAAAATCAAGTCTACACAAAAGAGTAATTTTTGGGGATGAGAAGGATAGCAAGAGTCTGGATCCTATTCATGCAAGTTAATTCAGAGACTATCCAGACAAGTTTAATTTATTTAGTGTCTCTTTAGCTTTCATTTTAGATGCAGGACAACAGCTAATCTATCCCCAGAAGAGACCTGCTCTCTGGGAACCTTAGTTCATTTTCAGTTTTTCCCATTCCTAGATTAAAAAAAAAACCAAACACACAAACCCACCCCAAAAGCCAAAAAATCCTAAACACAAAAATCCAAACCAAAACTAACCACGTATCTATCTAGAACTTCTAAAGCTTCCCGACAGAAATTAAAAACGAGTAATCTTATTTTCCTCTCCCATACTTTTTGGCGGCAGCTTACATTTGCTATTGATATTTCTATAAATTACATTGCAAATACCGATTTTCTCTTCCACATGACTTCTGTTACCTAGATCCTGAGATAATTCATGCCAAGAACAGCTCCCTCAGCTGCAGACAAGTCACAGGATTGCACTGGGCATGGCGTGTGGACACAGCAGAGTTCGACTGTGGTTCTCATCTCAACAGTTTTACGCTTTACTCAGTATAAAGCCAGTAAACCCTTTCAACCAAATCTTACTCCTCAGTACCTCCTCATCACTGCTGAATAATAAGCTGGAGGTTTTCTTGAGTGGCTTTGACTGTTTGGCTTTCTCTTCCGGGGCGTTTTCCTGTTGCTTGTTGGCAGGTACTACACCAAAGATATCCTAAAAGTAAGTAAAAAAAATAAATTTTTTTTTTAACATCAAAAACCAAAGCCATAACAAAAAGCTCACTGAGAAGTCATCAGCATGCCAGACATTGCCCACTCGCTTTCCGGATTATTAGGTTAAAGAAACAGTGTTTTGTGAAGCCTTTTTGAAGACAATTTCAAGTGTGATACAGTATTCTGGTACAGGAAAACCACAGTGTTTGATATGTCAGGAACTTCTAAGTACACAGTCTGGTTTTGGCCCAAGGATTCTCCCCTATAACACTTGAGCAGCAACCAAAAACCACCACCCAGCAATTTTGTTGCACAGCAGCTGACACAATGGGGCATTGTTTCGACATTTACATAATGAAATAGCAAACAAACCCTATTCTGAGAGGACAGGGCAAGAACCAGGACTTCTCACCTGAAGACACTTACACAGATTATTATATAGGCTTCAGAATATGCAAAAGTATATGTTGACTTCATCACCTAACATGTATTTATGGCCTTCTTCACTCAATTTAAACTTGAGTTCCATGACACAATATTTCCTATCTTGACAGCCACTTCTGAACAGCTCTCATTCAGAATGGTGACCTGGAAGGAGCTCTGTCTTGACAAGGAAGCCTTCACCTTGAGTTTCCAGAAGTTCTCTATCTTACAAGTCTGAGCAGGCCTCCTTTCTGCTTCAGGTTAAGATTATAGGATAAGTTAACTCACCATGTAGGCTGCAGGACCAGAGCTGAAAGTTTTTTGGAAGGTGTGTGGGAGGAAGAAGAGGGTGAAAAAAATAAGAAAAGCACACACTAGTTCAATTCTGTTACTTGTTCTTGCACAAACTGTGCTCCAACCTCAGTTTGTACACTAGCAGCCACAATTCTTACACACTGAAAAGCAAGAAAAAAAAGGAATTTACCAGCCATGCCACAAGAGAAGTAAAAAGTCATCCATGTGGCTTGGTATCACAGGCCAGGATAAAAGAGTTTCCTGAAACTCCTATCCATTCTGTTGCTTAGTGTTTTGTAGTCCTATCAACAAAGGGTAATATCCTTCATATGACACAGACCAACTGCAAAATACTAAGACAGCAAGAACTCACAAGAGTCCCTGCTATAATAGTCCTCCATAATGCTGTCCACATACTCAGAACTGCTACACAACGCAAGGTCGATTTAGCGCTGTAATATAGTGCTCCATTTACAAACTTCTGAATATTTCCCGCTGCATTGCAATAGGCTGTGCAGAACCATTTCCATACACAGGCAGTATCAGGAAGTGGTACTTACCTCTCCATCATCATCAAACAAGGACAGTGGAGCTTTTGTCATGGACTTGCTGGCGGGGAGAGATGCAGCTTTGGACTTCATAGTTTTACTCGATGAAAACAAGTCCTGTACAAACCAAAGAAATGTCACTTTGCAAAGCAGTGCTATACATTTAAGAACTTTTTAAAAGGAATAATATGACTGTCCCATTTAAAGAAGTGTGCCTATGAAATACAGAAAGACTGTCTTTTCCAGATGTGCCAATTATCTGAACCTCTGCAGGGATTTCCCTCACCTTCGCAGATTAATTGCTAGCTGGAAGTTGAGGACGCAAGACTAAATATATGAACTCTATTGTGATTCTTTATTTGCTGCTCTTTTCCCTCTTCAGGCCTTCAATTTATGCCTGTACACACCACACAAATTTAACTTTCTGAAGATAGGGAAAACATTGCCAGAGATTTCACTCTTGGAGAAGGAAGGAACTTTCGTGATGGTTGGAAGTAGATGCATGGATGCCAGAGTTCCCTGTCCTACAGATAAAAAAATGTGTCCCCAGATACAAGTGGACTGAAGTCAGGGTGACTCAGATCATGAAATTTCTGAATAGAATTATTAAAGAATTACTCACTTCAGAATCCTCCTCATCAGAGAAGAGGCCCCTCTGTTTTCTTGGAGGTGTTCCAGATAAAGACTTGAAGTCCTCACCTGCAGACAGCTGTTGACTCTTTAGGATAAATAAAGACACTGCATCAACATCCATGGACAGGCACATCATATTACCCTCTATAGGAGGTATGCTTCTGACAGTGCCCCAGCAGTTGAAGGCACAGAACACAATCCATGGGCTGAAGTTCAAAACCCATGTGCTGAGTAAGTTCCTCACATGTAGCTAAAGCTGCATAAGTGACTTGCAAGTCTTACCATAGACCTCCCCTCCTACCACCATCCTTCTCAGCAGGAAAATACATTTGGCAGCTCATGTCAGGCCCCTTTGTGAGTTAAATGAAAATGTTTAACGAGTGCTCCTCAGTCCAGAGAGCAGAAGAGTCACGGTAGCTCATTATGTTCAAATGGACAGCAAATATGCATAAAATGAATAATGTCTGCCACGGAGGAAAAAAACAGTGCTACAACTTTCCTCTCTGAAAATTCAAGTGGAGTGGGCATGAGGAGGCTCACATATCTCTGTAAATGTGTCCTCAGAACAGCATTTAGAGCTTTCTACAACTTTGGAGTTTTCTGCTGTAAAGCAGCTTTTTAAACACACCAAGTACTGTACCATGCTTAGGCAGAACTGTGACATCCAACTTCCTCTCCCACAATACACAGAAGCAGTTCAGTTACCATCAGCAGATAGTTTAAGTGCAGACAGCCTCCACAGCATAGAACTGTGATAACAAAGGTTCTTAAGTCAGGCTGTTATCATTTCAGCCATAAACTTCATAAACATTTTTTAATATCGGAGGCTTCTTATTTTGCTCTTGTTTCAATCCCACCTTACTAAGATTCCTTCAAGTACTCTCTGCACAAGAAAAAAAACTCCAATAAATCTGAAGTTTAAGAAGCAAAAGATATTTAAAGACCCTGAAGCACTTGGGTCATGGAAGACCCTATGCACCTAGTTCTTCCTTAGTGTTGCACATGTAAACATGACTTCAGACGCAGTTGTAATTTTTTTCCGAAAGCCTTAGCCATACAATCTACTTACACAACATACTTAATACTTATAAACATTACCTTTTTTTCCATGACTGTTTCCCTATGGCTTTCTGTTCCTTTAGTTGTACCAGCAACAGCATGAGGAATGGCAGGTTTTTCCTTAAATAAGTCACCTTCTTCATCATCATCAAAAAGGTCAGCTGTGGGCTTGACTGCATTAGAAGGCCAAACAAACAAGGAATGACAAAACTAGAACAGCCACTACTGAACAAGAGAAGATACTATCTTTCAAAAGGTAACATGCTCTCTTCTTAAAGACAACATTAGGAGTCTTAAAGAGAAACAGCTAGACAAGCTCTCAAACTGAAACACCTACTTGAGAGCACTGCTGACAAAGAATGCTGTTCGACAAGCACTGGGGTAAAGCCAGTGTTTTGTATTTTGGCACCTTTAAAGACCTAGAGCCTGTCAATAGAGTGTGCTAGGCTCAAGGCTGTGTGAATAAATTCTGTATAATTTCCCTGATTCAAGCTCTAGCAATAGAAGGACCATCTTAAAGAGAGGAAAGTTGGTGTAGAGCATGTACAAATATACTAGTTCCACACTGTTTTGTGGACCAGAAATGCCAATAACAACAACAACAAAAAAAAAAAACCAACAAACCAAGCCCAAACAAAACTAAAAAGCCCAAGAAGTAGCAGCAATGTAGATGTGAACTTTGCAACTCATTGTTTTTTATCAGTTTGAATGTTGATGACCTTTAATGCTTAATCTTCCACTGCACACATAATATAAGTACCTGAATCTGGAGGCTTTTTAGTTGTTCCCACAAAGAAGTCGTCATCACCATCATCGTCATCAAACAGAACAACCTTGCCAGGATGTTTAGAAGTTTTCTCTGTGCTCTGTCCTGCAGATTTCTTGTCTTTTTCCACAACTACAGTGGAACTAAAGACATCACTTCCTCCTGCAGATCAGATGGGGAAAAAAATGAACAAACAAAAAAACAAAACCACACAGAGAACGTTGCCAGAGTTACCAAAAAGCTGAACTTATAGTAACTGGAAAAAGGCAGATTTTCCATGACAGCAATTTTTAATGTGCTCCTGCAAAAATGCTGCATTAAAAGCATTAGCTAGAACCTTCCTGATAAAGCCAAGCCACAGACTGATGGCCCACTCACTCTAACTGCTATCACTTATTCCTCCAACCTGCTCATGTTCCCTAGGAACAGCAGCCAGGTTCTGTGTTAAAGCTAGAAGACTCAGTAGTTCCACAATGTTGCTCCTATGGATTTTCCAAACCAGAATCCTACTTTAGCAAGCCACATCACTGTGGACAAACAGAAGTGTTAAAGTGTTTGAGGAGAGGGAAGTATTGGAGCCCAAGGTCTTCCAAGGAACTGCACTTTCATGCAGACCACTGGCACTACTGCAGCACAAGGCTGAGTTTCCTCCCTAGATTGCTGTGCACTTCAGATATAGCAGAAGTCAACTAGAGTAAGCTGGCAACAACTGTTTCTTCTAGATCTGGTGTAGAACTGTCCAGATTCAGTGATACGTGCGTAACAACAGACTGCAAACACTTCTAGAGTTTTTGGTCAAAACTGTCAGCCTGGTTCTAAGTGTTCTAAGCCTATCTTTTTGCTTCTTACATATAGATGCTTGGAAATTGGGGATGGCAGGGGGAGAAAATTTTAATTTTTAATTTTAAACTTAAAGTTTGGCAGAAAGTAGAACAACTACTATTTGGTTAAAAGTTAGTGGATTGCTTGAATTTTGACCAACATAGCAGCAGTCTAGTATTTAAAAAAGGGTATCCTACAATTAGAAAGTGCTATAGGACTAAAAGGAAAATGATCACAAAGTTCAATTAATTAAACACTCTGAAGTTCCTAAACAAACTGTTCCTGGGAATGTGTTCATCAAGTGATTTTAAATAGCGAAGAAGCCTCAACCTTGTTTCTTCTCTGGTGACTTTACCCTGTCTACAAGTTACTTAGAGGAAGCAACTGAATACTATGCATGAATGCTACGTAACTTAATTCCTGATGAACTAGAAGAGGACACTTGTAGAATGATGGGAAATTCATTGCTTATGCAACACCATCTCCAAAAAAGAGCAAAAAATTAAAGAAAACCTCCATTTCATAGAATCATAAAATCATTTGCTGTCTTAAACTTTGCTACTAAGTCTTACAATTATGCAGAATGACCATGTCTTTGATATACATCAGCCTGTATTTGTATATAGCCTACTCTAAAAACACACTCAGTTAACTGAAGTCAAAGTGTTAAAATAGGCCTTTTCTTAATAAAGTGAACAACTTAAAATTATGGTAGCTCAGTCAGGTGAAAACTCTACACAAATATAGAAAAATCATTTGATTCAGAGAGACTGGCAATGTGTTTCTTTCTAATGCTCAGCCTGAAGGCTGATATGGAACAGGCATCTCAGCACAATTCTTTTTTAGCTCTGTATTATAGACCTGGATTTTCCCCATGTATACAGATCTTCCTAATCAAAACCAGACAAACATGATTGGTCTTTATTAACCTGTGCCACAAAAAAATAGGAACTTGATGTTTAAACTGTTCTTTTGCTAAGCCAAAGGAATGTGACCAAATCTGAAAGATCAAAATGCACTTCTTTCTCAGTATAGAGGGAAGGTGTGTCTGCATGCACTGCTGCATAACAGCAGAGTAATGCACATCCTTAGAAGTTCACAGCACAACACTGCAAGCTGACAGCTACTATTAACTGCCATCAATGACACTGACCTACAGAATCTTGATTACCCACAAAGCATGCTGCAGTTTAGGCAAACACAGGTAGAAGCACATGTATTTGTCATTAAGCATATGATTAAGCAATGCAGTGCTGCTGTATTTGGATAGCTTTCTGCTTTAAAACCTCTCCAGTAGGTTTTAAAGAAAGGAGCATTTTGTGCATGAAGCGGTTTGCTATTGAATGAATCATACCTGGGAACAGAGATACTGCACCTGCAGGAACTTTCTTTATGGACTTTGCAGAGGATGCTGAAATCATAGGAAGGATGCACTTGTTTTATCTGTCAAATCCTTCAGAACTTTACCATAGCAATAGGAATCCAAGAAGTCTTGAGCTACTTCAGATTTTCTTCCCTCAACAGCTGAGAACTCTTTAGACATCCTCTTTGAAGTTCTGGGGTTTTGCATATATATATACACACATATATACACAATGGTCCAGCTATTTCTCCTCTATTAAAACTTCATGAAACAACTTCACTAAACTGAAGCTTATACACGATACATGCTTACACACAGCATTACTTACAAGAGTTCATATTCGCATGCTCAAAATCATTTTCAATGCAATACACTCAAAACAGCTTAGCCTCCCAGCACACATTCAAAAATTCATCAAAACTGCTGCAGTACAGAACGTGTGCTCAGACTCCTAGAGGCTCTAGATATGCAGCTAATGGGAAACAGAAGTGAGTTAATCCGCAAGAAGAAATCTTTACTCAAACCCACAACTGGATCTTGCAAAACACTCTTCAGCATCAGGAACCCAGTGCCTGCAAAGAACTCTGCCAACATCAGTAAGGACATTCTTTCAGCTTCAGGAGAGTAGGTGTAAGAGATCAGTGAATAAACACATTTAAAATTCAAGGAAAACACAGCTGTTCTCCATTATGACTGAGAAGAAGAGACTTGCCAAAAATTGCTACTCCAGACTTTCTAGTTTGGAACCAAAACAGTGATAAATCACAGCACAGACAGTGCTGAAGGAAACAACTGATTCTTACCTTCACTTACTGGGACTTGCTCCTCTCTCTCTTTTGTTTCTTCTCCTTTTGGTGCTTCTGCAAAAAGGTCACTCTGATTGTAGAAGAAAATGCAAAGAGGAAGAAGGGGTGAATTTGGTTTTGTGTTTTGGGGGTTTGTTTTTGTTTTGTTTAATTTTTTTTGTAGGAAGACAGCTGCAGATTTTTACTTTTAGCATATCCACTTCTATGCCCAGACAGAGGAGGTAACCACCACTCTCTTCTCAAAATTGCATCATAAAATGAGAGGCAATCGCTTGTTTTACACTATCAGATTTTTAAGTCTTGAGTATTCCTGACATTGGGTTTCTATCCCCTTTCATATGCACAAACTATGCTAAAATAAGGCCAGAAATGCACTTTGTGCCATTCTTTCATCAAGTTAGCTTTAGATATATAGCACAAAAGTAAGCTTAAGGTGAACTTTTCTTGCCAACACAGGTAACCTGGAAATTGTACAACGAGATGAAAGGACACAACGTAACTGCAATAAGGAACTTTTAACAGCATAGAGAAACCCAACAGCATCACTGTCCAGCTATAGTATGGGAAACCTTTCTCATGCTCAGGAAGAAAGAGAGAATGACAAGATTTATTAAGATACCTGCAAGAATGCTGAAATTCTGTTGCTTTAAAATAAACAAAGTGTATGGCATTTGATTTACCTCTACAGACTATTCTACAGTAAACTCTGCTGGAATTAGACCCTGTTTAATGCAATGCTAGAACCACACTTTCATCTTTCATCAGCACCACTGCAGAAGAGAGGGCTTTGTGCCAAGGGCAACATAAGTACTTGACTTGTGTAGTCCTGTTTCTTTACTGGAAAGCTAAACTGTTCCACTACACCTGAATGTTACCACGCAACAAAATGCTGCTTCCCTTCCTTGTCTTCCACAGGTGGGAATTTGTGGGGATCTTTTGTTTTGTTTTTAAAAGGAGACATGCTCAAATTTTATCCTTTCCAGCATTCTCACCTCCTCATCATCAAAGAGACCTGTTCCACCACTGAAGAGGCCACCCCTAGAACCAAACGGTGTGAAGTCTTCATCAGTCAGCTTAGGAGGCTTGAAGATGTCATCATCTTCATCTAGAAAGCACAAGAGCCAAGAGCTGTGGTGAGACTGACCAAGTTTCAGGAAAGGGAACTGAAGAGATAACCAAAATAAAAACCAGTTTGATTCTATCCCCTCTCTGTTTTATAACCATGACACATACAAAGAACCCCCAGTAGACAGATTGGGTTGGATGTGGTTGCTCCACCAGACCACATTTAAGGAGGAACTCCAACTAAACCTGTTTCTAGCCTTGTTTCAAATGCACTTCACAACCTAGATTTGTTTACACACTCACGTTGAAGGATGTACACTTCTCACTCAGTCTCTAGAGTACATGCCATGACTTCCTACATGGTGTCTTACAATCCAGCATGCACTTATAAAATAAAAAGGAGAAGGATGTCCTACCATCTGACGGAACTCTAACTTCCTTCTTCTCTTTCAGGGTTTTCCTTGGTTTGGTTTCTGATGACAAGGCTTTAAGAAGAAAAGTGCAAAACAAAAATAAAATAGTTCACCTTTACTTGTAGCCTGTGATCAATCTATGGTAAAACAAACATTAAAAAAAAAAATATTTCTAACCAAGCTGACCTATGTGATTTTATACAAGTCACCTCACTGAAGCAGTTCTACAAGGTACAGGTTCTAAAACTAGTACTTAAAATTTTAATAGCATCATTCTGTCAGGGACTGTGGATTTAAACACAGTTGCCCACACACGGACTAGCATCACCTGAGACGACAGAGCCACACAGCATTCCATTCTGTGTGGTACATATCCCACACTGAGCATGCAGAACCTTTGAACACCTGGAATGGCTCCAGACATGTTATACCTTGATTCAGCTACCAAAAACAATGTCAGAGCTTTATTTCCTTTGGCCCTACCATCAAAAGATTACTTCAATGAATGGAAGATTTCCCTGTAAATGAACAAAGTAAGTTAGTAGGTTTTATATTCTGATATCCACAGATCTAGCCTGATTGTTTGAACCATTAAAAAATGTAAAGACACTGTTCTTGTCTGTTCATGCTCTAAGAATTACAGGTCAAAAGCAGATTCACATGGACTTGCCAACTTAATTTCAGTCAGCTATTTTCAACTGCTGCTTTCCTGCAAGAATAACCATTTGAGTGAGAGGTCTCTCCCTTTTAAACTAAATAGTACATTTTTGGTGTCACTTTCAAATATCACAGAAAACAGTATCAAAGGCAAATTCCTCAAAGCTCGGTATATTTAAGCCACGAAGAGGAAAAACTGAACAATCCATACCACATGAAATAAAAAACCTACTGCTTTAAGTGTTTTCCACTGTACTCCTCACAGAACAACTACAGCAACCAATGGGTTCCCCATACTTGTAACAGAGGGAAGTACATGTGGTCAAACGTACAGAGTTTTGCATGCAAAGGGAGAATTAAAATCGGAGAGAAAACCTTTGCAAAAATATATTTACTCTCGGGGAGTGACCTAATTTACTTGAAAGCCATGTTTCCCACTAGACACTCATTGAATTCAAATTTGGTCTTAGACGTTGTGACCAAGAAGATTCCCAGAACACAAAATAAGTGTCTTTAACTCCTCTTGTTGGGCTTTTACATAATACATATGAAAATAGCAGATCTGTGTAACTGATGTGTTACACAATCTCCTGCCCAGCTCTCTCACAAGTTCCCCACTGTCTCATAAGCACTTTTCAGAACTAGAGCTAACTTACATGAATGCTCTTTGTCTTGTTTGACTTGTACTTCTCCTTTGATTCGAGCTGCCAGCTCGTCTGCAAATGATGTTGGCCTCTTCTTTTTCTGAGAAGCAGGGACAAATAACAGCTTATTTTCTACATACATTCCAGTTACTAACTTGGTGCAGTTGCAGCTATATTCTGTAATCTACAGCCTCACTTGCACGACATCCTGTCTAGTCTTGGACTGAAGCTCTTGGAAGAGGCAATACAGTTTTCTATTAAGAAACACGTAAAGAGATTATGAGTTCCTCAAGATTTAAAAAAAAAAAAATGGCATTTCTAGTCCCTTATGATCACATAATTTTTAATTTACCTCATTTATTAATTCATAGAATGGTTTACATTGGAAGGGAGCTTAAATATCATCTACTTCCATGCCTTCTGCCATGGGCAGGGATACCTTCCACTAGACCAGGTTGTTCAAGGCCTCATCAGCCTGACCTTGAACACCTCCAGAGAGGGGGCATCCATAATTTGCCCTTGGTGAAGCCATGCTGATTAACACAATCATCTCTTCTTCAATTTCTGTATGGCTTAGCAAGGAGGATCTGCTCTATTATCTCACCAGGCACAGAGGTGAGACCGACTGGCCTATAGTTTCCAGGATCTTCCTTTATTTTTTCCTGTTTTTGAAGATAGAGTTATGTTCTCCCTTCTCCAGTCGGCAGGGATTTCACCAGATAGCCATGACTTTTCAAATATGATGGACACTGGTTTGGCAACTTCATTTGCCAGTTCCCTCAGGACGCATAGGTAGATCTCGTCCAGCCCCACGGACTTGTGAACCTTCAGGTTCTTTAGATGGTCTCAAAACTGTTTGTTGCTTACAGTGGGCAGATCTTCCTTTTCCCACTCCCCACCTGTGTTTTCTGGAGCTTGGGTGGTACCACTGGAGCCCTTGCAAGTGAAAACGGAGGCAAAGTAGTCACTGAGCACCTCAGCCTTCTCTGCATCCATCATGACCAGGTCTCCATTCTCCTTTAAGAGAGGCCCCACATCTTCCTTTGCCATCGTTTTGTCCCTGATGTACCTGAAGAAATTCTCATTCCCTTTTATGGCCCTAGCCAAGTGTTGTTCTGTTTGTACTTTTGCTTTTCTAGCCTGATCCCTGGCTGCTTGGACAACTTCTTTGCAAGGGTCCCACATAGCCTGTTCTTGCTTCCATTGCTTATAGACTCTCTTTTCTCGCTCAAGTAAGTCCAGGAGCATCTCGTTCACCCACAGTGGCCTCCTAGCATTCTTGCCTGACTTCTTCCTTCCTGGAATGCACCGCTCCTGGGCTTGAAGGAGATGATCCTTGAATACTGACCAGCTTTCTTGGGCCCCTCTTCCCTCCAGGGCTTTACCCCGTAACACTCTGCAAAGCAGATGCCTGAAGAGGATGAAGGCTGCTTTCTTGAAATCCACAGCAAGCTTGCTTCATGTTCTCTTTGACACCTTGAGGATCTTAAAATCTATCATTTCATGGTTGCTAAAGCCAAGGCTGCCTTTAAGTTCAACATCACTCACCAGCCCCTCATTGTAGGGGCCAGAAAGGCAAGAAGCATTGAGCACACACAAATGCAACAAGTAGTATCTTAATGATCTTTAAAACATTCTTTGACACCAGCTTTGGGTACAAGAGTCCCCTGGTTTGAAAGGGTAAAACCTGAACAGCCACATAGGAAGAGCATTCAGGAGTTTTACAGGCTTTCTCTACAGGAATCCATCCCAGGTAAATGAGAGCTACCATTATAATCCTTGTAAGGACAGATTTTTCATGAGGTAAGTCAAATCTTTTCCTCTAGGGAGGCAAAAAATACTTACGGGCCTTGTGTTTTCATCTAAATCTCCATCCTCATCTTCCTCTTTTTCAGAGTCAAAGAGATCACAGCCATCATAATCATCTTCATCACTCATCTGTGCTGTCCTCTAAAAAAACCCAGCAATAACCTGTTAAATTCTCTGAAGCTGGCACACAAAACAAGCACAAACATTCATCTGCTTACATAAACTATTCAAAGCAAACTTTCTGAAAGGAGGAAAACATTCAGTCAGTTTGAGGTGCTTTACAGCTTTAGAAGGGTAAGGAAGAAGTATTTCTAGCTCCAAGCAAGTCACTGCATGCTCTAGTAAACGTTTTTTACTGCGTCACCAAATATTTCTGAACCAGAGATGTAAGTGAGGACCCTAATGGCTTCCTCACAAGGAGCATACTGCTACCATACACAAGCCTGAGCCTGTTCCCCGTAGTTTACAAACTCCTCTCCACTGAAGACTTAACATTTTGCCTTAACTCAGGAACACTGTGATCAGCTAGTGAAAAAAAAAAGAAAGTAATTCAGGATAGCAGAATGGCAGACAATACATGTACATAACTTGGCTTCAGTCACTTTAAGAAGATTATGAAACAGATGAAGTGAATTGTGAGCTGGGGGCTGGTATGGACAAGAACCCAGAACTAAATTATCAACAATGCAAAGATACTTGTTCATTTCAAAATACATCAGAAGTACAAAGTTACCCTATGACAGTCAATGCAGCTTGAAGTAACATCTGAGTAATTTTGTAACATTGTTTTATTAATGCATACATTTTAAAAGAGTAGCTTGTTTAAGACTGAGTATCCCACATCTTCAGCAGTGGCACATCAAAAAATGGGGAAGATTCTTTCTCCTACTACCCATGATTCAAGGCAGGCTTGAATTTTTCAAACGTGTCTTTTCCCTTGTCATTTGTTATCCAAATGGGCAGACTTTTCAAACATTTAATACTGTTCCTGTCTTTTAATTTCACGTCACACCAACACTGTAGTGTTTCTGCATAACAAATTTAAAAATTTAATTCTAGACAGAATAATTCCACAGGAGTCTAGTTCTCCTGGGATGGATTCTTTGAACTCTAATGACTCCAAAGCACATCAGACAATGCCATCCCACATCACCTGACATCTAATGATGGCTTAAAAGCATGTCTTTACGTTCAATCCAAGTTCAATTTCACAACACAGTGCCATCTAGCCAGGACAACTTTCTCATGCAAAGTTATACAAATCAGGCTTAAGTTTTTAATAATTCATTGTGTTGAGTTCTTATCTCTTTTTTCTTGCATTCTCACTGTCTTATAAGTGGAAAGGCTTTCAGGTATGTACCAGAATGTATAACCATACCGTTTTTTGGTCATCTTCACTAGGGTTTCCAAATTCATCATCTGATTCCTGGAACAAAAGAGACACAAATTCAAGTACCATGTTACTTCATCCTATAGTTACAGCAGAAACTCTGAACTTGCTTCAGTTTGGACATTCAGATCTCACAGTGACTTGGTCAAGGACATTTCCCAATTGCTGACCATCATTATGAACAGAGTTCACTAGAAAGTCATTAATTTAGCAAAGACAACAAGCTTCATCTGACAGTGCATTTAAGTAACTTGAAAGGGATGTAACTTTAATTAAGCAATGACACCAAAGGCAAGCTCCTCAGGAAAAGGAGGAATGCTTTGGTAACACACAAAGCAGAGACCTCTCAGTCAAAGCAGACAAAACCTATCACAAATTGACAGTTTAATGCAAGATTTATGAGGCAAAGCCCTGAAGGTCCATTACTGACACCTACTTAACCTTTTAAACTTGATCCTGTTCATCTCCATCCCTTTCTTTGTAACTATAATTTATAGCACATTTGTTCTCCACAAATGCAAATTTTTATAAGGTGAATTGCTTCACAAAATGAAATTAAATCTTGAGATCCCACATAAGAAAGCAGGTAGCTAATCTATTTGATCTAGGTAAGCCTGCTTTCAGCAGGAGAGCTTGACCAATCTCCAGAGGTCCCTTCCAATACCCACAATGAGGAACTCATGAATGCTTGGGCAAAGTAGCTGTTACTCTGTCACCCGTCACTTACCTCTTCATCCTTCTCTTCACTGTCAATTACACTTCCACGATCACTATCTACTGATCCTTCTATTATGAATGAAAACAAAAAAAGTCAAGATCAGACCTAATACTGTACACTGAGCAATGCAGTCACCAGACATACCAACACCAACTTTAAAGGCTTTGTGAAAAGAACTAAAAATTGAGTTGAAGATAGAGTGGTTTGGAAAAGCTTTGAAGGCTGCTGAAATTTTAGCACTTTACATTTCCAATACACAGAGCACAAGATCCTGAGAAGTTACTGTTTTGCATGCTGGAAAAGTGTTTTTTACAGCAGGAGGTGCATTTTTTTCCCCACCTAATTACAATGTATTTCTAAATGTGCAAGAACACTAAGCAGTATAAACCAGGCTGTGAGTTAAAACAGACCAAAGTCTCAGATTGGAAACTAGTTGCTTGCCTTAAAATAAAAGGTCATGCCAGTACATACCTTCACTAGAGAGATCTCCAAGGCCAACATCATCTTGTTCCATAAACTGCTGAGAGCCAATCAAGTACGGTAAAGGCCTGTCAATATAGAGATCCTGGAAAGAGACAATATTGGGTCTTCCTGACATCTACAAACAGCTCTACATTGCTGACAATGACAGAAGCCTTACACACATTGTTCTGAACTCATGGAAGATAAAAGTGTGTTTAGAGTCCCACCAGACACATGCTTTATGTCAGCATGCAACTGGGTGGGCCAGCTGAGGTTTATTCCTTTTAAATGCTGTTAGAGAAGGTGGCTACTTCTATTTGTGTGGTCCCAACTTGTTTTCTAGGTGTCATCTAACATAATTATCTCAAATCCTGTACCTGTTATTAATTACTGGGAGAGTAAAAACTACCTAAGATACGTTTTGTACCTAAAAAGCACAATATTTAAAGGTCTTTGTCCATTATTGAGGTTTTCCTTTCCAAGTTAATTTCCATTAAAATAACTCCCTTTGGGTGTCATACCTTAATGATAACCCAACTTTTAGACAAGCAGGCTACACAAGGAGTAGCTCACTTCCCCTCCAGGTGTAGCCATCAAAGTCTCTTTTTAGGTAAAAAGGATCAATCTTATTATGCCAACACAGTGATACTGCTGACAGAAGGAAAAAGTAAGTCCAACAAAGCCAAACACAAATGCATTCTCCCAGCAAGAACAGATCTCTGTACCTTTGGCTCAAGTATCAGTTCCAGCCTTTCATTACTTTCCTCCTCTTCAGAGTCAGAGTTGCCTGCTTTGATGTCTAGCTGCTCGAATGCACTGTCCAGAACTTGCAATCCATAATTCACTGCTTCTTGGATTTTGGGGATCAGATCAGCTTCTTTCTGTTCTCTTGTCTTTTCCTTTATTAATAGGAAGAACACATTCTCATTGCGTTTTACTCAAGATTCAATCTCACTGCCACACATATGCAAAATTTTTTAAATAGAACAATGAAAGCTTTTTCACTACATGTAAGACCTTCAAAAGCTTTTTTTAGCTTGACTTAATTTTTATTACTCCTAGAAACAGAGATGTTATAAACATTCACATAACAGTAGCATCTTTTTGTGCTCACAGCTCATCAAAGGAACATTTATGGTATAATACACATGGACTGTAAGATATATAAAAAGCTAAATTTTTATCCCTGGGAATTGCAGTCAGATTCTGCTTCTCCAGTTCCCTACCTCTGCATCCTACTGAGGTCCAAGGCCTTTCTCTTACTGAAAAACATGCATATCCATGGAAAATTGACACATAAGTCTTGTCTACTGGACACAGTATTGAGCCTGGGGAGGCCCTAACAGATTATGATACACTGCAGTAGCTTCCAATGCTACTGTCAACTTTGTGTTTAAATGACACACACCATCCAACACAGTAACTTCAAGAACTAAGGAAACAGTTTGGTTTGTAAGCTGCAAACATCTGCAAAATAAGTTTGAAAATGAGAAGGTAGAAAAGAACTGCAAACCTTCCACCACCATTCAACACAGATTAAGTCAAACTACCTGCTCTGTTCTGTCTCCAGTGTCAGCTTTACGAATAGGCTCTTCCACTTCTTCATCATATACCCTCTAAAAAGTCAAGCAAAATGAATAAAGTAAGAACAGTATACTGCTGCAGGAGCTAAACTACAGACACTAACAACAAAACAAAATACACTATTAACAAGTAATTAATCACACATTATTTCTTAAAAAAGAAGCCATGGATGATGTCAAGCATCTTTACAGCCTTCTTCAGGCAATGAAGTCATCACCCTTTATCATCGGGCAGCCTCTCAAACCAAGGCAATTCAAGACTGCAAATGTCACTGTAGCAGTAGAAGAGAAGTTGACCACTTAACCTTGTTCATAGATTGACCTGAATATATTAAAAAACTCCACTACTTTAATGTCCTAAGATAAAGTTATCCCAGAAACTTTCAAAGTCAAACATAAGCTTATGTATGGGTTATTTTTCTTTTCATGTCTGCCATTTAGTAGCTTCGTTTAGTAGCTTTCTTTACTGTTTACTCTTCTGTTCTTATACAGAAAGCCCACATTCTCCCTCAACCCTTAGTTCGTTCTGATGATCTCTTCCATCCAGCTCTTTTAGCATTCTTTTGTAGAATCAATTACAAGGAAACATAGGGGAATAAAGTATCCCTTGAACCTGCAAACCTAAATCCACATCTGAAACATAGCTTTAGTTAGCCCCTGGGAAAAGATAGATCTCTCGCATTAACTATACTGAAAGCCAGAAATGAGGACCTATTTCTGTGCGCTTATATTTGGGAACAAATGGCTTTGAGCACCCAAGACAACAATATTTGGGACAATTTTTTCTCAGCAGAATCATTACACTGAAATGCAACAGTAGGGCAGAAAAGATATTGCAGCTCTGAAAAAGCCACCATCGAAAAAGCCCACAACAGAAACACAGATTTCCAGTGTCTTGTCCTCTGCAAGCATCTTCCTAATAAAAGCATTACTGCGTCAGATGAGACACACATGCTGATTAAAATAGAATACCTGATAAAACTCACAGTGCTACAAAACCTCCAATGAATCTGAAAGAATATTAAAGCTCTACATCTTAATTATGCACATGCTTCTAGTAACACAATGTTGTAACATGCTTTCAAGTCTAGCTTTTCCCTTTCTACAACAGCAACATCGATAAAGCGGGAACATGAACCAAAAATATGCTCATCATGACCAAAGTAATGGACAACTACTTATAATCCAACATCTTTAATACCTTTAACTGAAAGCAATCAAAAGCCACTTCAACTCTAAATTAATGTTGGAATGCCAAAACGTCAAATCACTTCTCCACAAAGGGACACCACCAATATCTGAAGTACAAGCTAGATGCTGTATAAGAATATACTCACATTCTCTATGAACTGTGTATTGGACAACATAAGAAAGTCATTGAAGACATTATGAAGGCGACAGTCTATGGCTTTTGTTTCACTAATCAATCCATCTACTTGCTTTTTGATTTCATGAGTCCTGGAAATGGTTTGCTGCGAGAATTCTTGTAGAAAACGCAGAAGCTGTTTACAACAGAGGAAACCAATAGTCAGCACCCAACTCTTTATTCTTCGGGTACCGTTTATGACACTAGCAAAGTTGATCACACATTTCAAATGAACTTCAAAACAAACACAGTTTATACTTAAAGGTGCCCCATGTACACCCTAGACCACCTCCACTTTCACTTCATTCCGCATTTCCTCTTGGGCCAAATCCTCATTTATAGTTTTCTCGCGGTTAAGGTAACAGGAGAGTCTACGACTGCCGAGTCCCGACGGGGCTGACTTTTCCGCGTTCCGCGCGGTGGGGCCCCGAGTGCTACCCTCGCCCCGGCATTCGGACCAACCCCGGGCCGCTGCTCCGGCCAGCGGGCGGCAGCACCATCCGGCCCCTGCCCGACACCTCCCAAGCCCCGGGATGAGGCCACGGCCAGGGTAACCGCTGCTCGTGCACCACTCTGGCCGCAGGCTCGGTCCCAGTCCCGGACCCGGTCCCGCCCGCACGGCTCACCCCGGCGTCCGAGGCCAAGGACCAACTCTGGCTGCCCTTACGGATCTCCTCCAGCGACCAGGGCCGCTCCCATACCGGCGCCGCCTCTGCTGCGTCCCGCGGGGCCCCATTCATCTGCAGGAGAAGGACAGTAAGGCGCGAAGCCGGTACCACAGCCGCGCAAGGGCCGCGCCAGCACTCACCGTAACCGCAGGCCGCGATACTCCCCTCTCACCCGCCGGCGCCATCCGCCGCCCGCCCGTCAGCTGAGCGCCGCCACGTGACCCGACCCGACGCGCCCAGCGCGGCTTGCTCACCGGCAGGGCGCCAGGGGGCGTAGTAGCGCCGCTCCGGGAGGCTGGGGCACCTCATCCGCAGCCGTTGAGCCGTGGGCCAGCAAGTTGGTCTTGCTTAGGAGAGCGGGTGGGGGCACACAGCCGCTGTCGCCTCTGGCCCCGGCCGACAGGCCTGCCTGGCAGCACAGCAAAAACAGGGGCTTTACTGAGGCAGCCGCTGGGCCCTAAATAAGCCATCAGAGCGTGAATGAGCTGAGCTGGCTGAGGTTGCTCCCAGCTGGGAAAGGGGTGCTTGGACCCTCTTCCTGTAGGTTGTGAGAACCACATCACCCACAGACGGGAAGGGAACGAAAACCAGATGGGAGGATGACTTCGACCACGGTGGCTCCTTCAAATGTCTTACCTACCCACTTGAGTGAGAGACTTTGTTAGTGGGGCACGTGCAGAACGGGCCCTAGGCCACACCAGGGAGAAGGTCAAGAGCGGCAGGTCTCACAGGTTGCGGCAAACCTCTGCAGCATTCCCCACTAGCGCACTGCAATGGGCTGTGCTAGCGCCTAGTCTTGCGAGTGTAGGGATACTTTCCTCCTAGTTTTCTTAGAAAGGTAGCTCAAGACTTACAAGTCTGGTAAAATCCCCTTTGGGTTAAACTGAATTAGTCTTAATAAACCCACGCCAGAGTTCCAGGCTTTGCTAAAAGGACATGCCATATACCCTAGCATAAATAAATACATTGTCCAAATTGCTGAACTGGGTTTCACAGCCTGTCATCCTTTGGCCTTTACAGGTCAAACACCCACTCTAACTTCCCACTTTCTCACAAAGTAATCTTTTCCCAGTGGGTTAAAAAGCCTTGTCATACCACTATATTTCATATGTTCTTTATTACAAGTGAATTAACCAGAAATGAAATTGTGTCTTCCAGATGGTAACTAGGTAATGAATTGGAAATGGTGAATTTAGATCAGCTCTTGATAGTAGCACATGGAGTTTATTTATTGCATTTGACTACACGGGTACCACAAACGACTTCATGCAGAACCAGAAAACTGGGTGGTACACTTCTTACTTAGCATCTTAATTTAAATAACTGCTTCAGATCTTCAACCATAGTAGAAATTAAAGAATTTTAATATACTGATTATAAAACAGAAATTAATGATATATGAGTAGAAAAATATTAGCCTGGGCTAGTTCCACAACAATGTGTTGAGCAAGATTGTTAAAAAAAAAAAAACCAACCAGATGGGATTGATCTAAAATTATTCTCAAGGGCTTTTAGTGTTTTCCATAGTTCATTCCTCCTCAAAATTCCCCAAACCAGAAAAAAATTGCCTTTAGTTACATTCTGCATTCACCAAAATGTGGAATAAAATCCAGCAAGTCCTTTGTAATGTAGTAATGGTAATGTAGTAACCAGCCAAAACCAAACCAAACCAAACCAAACCAACCAACAAAACAACAAACCCCAAACAAACAAAAAACCAAACCAATGAACCAACCAAAACCAACAAAAACCAAAATACACACAGCTCCAAACCAACAAACAAAAAAAGTCCAACCAAACAAAAACCAAAACCTCCCACCAAACTGCAGTGTTCCCTTAAGAGAAAATGTTTCTTTCTGATACATACACCAGCCTCTGAGAGATAGTGCTATTAAATGGTGCAATTAAAGAAAAAAAATGTACTTTTTAGAAGTCTCAACCTAAACAGTCAGGGGCTCAGAAAGCACTTCAGTCCTAAAATTCCTTTTAGAGCGGAATTTAAACAGATTCCTTTTAAATATTAGAGAGAAGATGACAACAAGAAATATCACTTGCTTTTCTCCTCCAAACTTTCAAACAATATAGAAGTATTTTTAAAATCACATATGTCATCAGGGACTAATGTGCATATTAAGAAACAAAACATGTAAGACTGTACAGAGCTGAGGTCTTAAACTATGAGATGCATGCTCATAGGCATACCTTAGCCCTGTGGCATTACTTGCCACTTGTATGTGGCCATTTGATCTGCGTGCAGCTCAGATTTCCTAGGACCTTCCAGAGCAGAGTGCTTCTGGAATTCATCTGGGGAGCAAGTTCTTTCCTGCATGGCCACAAGGATGGAAGTTACAGCAGTCTGGTGTTCCTTGTAATTATTCCAGTCCCATGTGACTGACTACTCAGCCTTATGCATTTACAGATGTGTGAAATAAGGCAAAGGTCCTCTGGTGGACTCTGAAAGGCTGCAGTGAAACTCTTCAAGGTCTGTTCAGGCAATCAGTTTACTGGAAGACCCCTATGGATTGCAGAGATGGACCAGAGTACAGGAAACAAAGGATTTTAAGAAAATATACACCAGACGGATTTGAGAAACAGCAAACACTGCAATTGCTGCTCTCTTCTGTTCTCCACTTTCTGGGGAAGAACTAGCACAGCATAATAAAATACTATAGTTATGCAGACATGGTGCAAGAGGAAACAAATTACAGATCTCTCCCTCATCCTCATTCAGTCTATTTCTTGCAGTGTTGCTCCTTGATAGAAAAAGCTGTTGCCTATCCTAAAATTACTTGTTAGCCTTGTCTAAAAATTTACCACCCTAGACTAATGCCACACCATAAATACTCTGGTTAGTTCTGATAAGCCAACACTCAAAACTGGAGACAATAGTGATGAAAGTTTGCTGCTCTAGTGTGAAGACTTGTTATACACAGATTTGGCATCAGGGATGTGCCTGCAATTACAGCTAGTTCCAGGTTTTTCCAGCTGAGTTGGGGAAGCAGGTGTAAATTTGGTTAGTCTGTAGTTGCCTCCTCAATGTAGCAGTGAAATGATCGAGTTTGGATTGAGTAGCGGAAGCTGATCCTGGCACATGTAGGAATTCTGTGCTGTAGCAATCTAGATGGCTTTCTCCTGTCCTAAATCCCTAAGCTTCCTTCCTGTGAAACTGAGATATGGAAGAGGAACGAAAAGTGGTGGGAGAGCTAACTGAAGTTATCCAGACCAAAGAGCACACTAGGAATCCTTAATCTACCAGTTTAAACAGAGATTGTGTTAGCCTCAAAGCTTGTTTGTTATGTCCACAAAGAAATATCTGTGGACATCAGCACAAGAATCGATTTCAAAGCAAAGGAGTAAATACAGTATTTACACACTTGCACAAGCTAGCATCCATTCTTTCCCATGGACCTGGTCCCTGTACCCCCAGTATCCCCAGTGATATCCATAGGCCTCCATAGGCCTGCACAGAGCTTTTGCCAGCTGCAGAATGGCTGTAGAAGGCTAAGGGAAAGATGATGCAGCCTTGAAAGCAATTTAAAAGACAATATAGTGCACTTTTTATGTATGATCGCAACTTACTGTCTCTTCAAAACAAGCCGAAAACAAACACTTGCATTTGGATTGGATCCTCACTACTCTTAAACCAAGTAGTAGATTGTTTTGTCCAAAAAATATCCCTATGACCAACATGGCCAGCTCTGAGGAGGAATGCTATACCAATTCACTGCTAACGCATATGCAACTTTATTAAAGATGGAATGATTTCTAGTGCACATATGGTTTATGAAATAACAGATATTCTTTGTTCATACAGGATTACTAGGGGGATCTGATTTTTCTCTTTTACTTAGTTTATTTAAACTCTTTGTGTGAAGTGGCTACTAAATTCCCATTAGCCTTTGGTGAAGAAATTACAGCTTACAGGGGACAAAGACTTAGAGTCTTGATGTGGCATTTAATATAAATTTAAATGTAATTATCTCTTCTCAATAATCTGGGTAACGATATACAACATGATTAGCTTGGGTAATATTTTAGTTCCTGTGGGTATAAACTTTGGCAGAATTACTGCTTGCTGTTGCTTTATACTGGAAATGATGACAAAAGCTTAAATAGAGCACTTGGTTAAACTCGCAGGTATTTACAGGGTGAAAACTGAAAGAGCCACAGCTGCCAGCTTTCTCAATAGCTAACAGAAAGTAAATATGTTTTTGTAACTTTATAACAGGATGCAAACAAAAGAAAAAAGAAAGAAGTATCACACAGGAAAGAACACCAACACAGTTTCTGCATTGTTCTTCATTTTCTCTGCCACTCCTCATTCTCATGCACAGGTTGTATTGTATGATTTAGTACACATATGCACAGATGTGGTTGTCCAAGCCAGAAATCCGTAGGCCCAGTTACCTGCGTTATCTGCAGGTTGCACAAGGACTTGAGGGCTACTAGTGAATTTAGGGCTTGAAAATGCCTTGGTCTCTGGTGCACAGCATAGAAAGTAGTGCCTATAGCTAGAAATAAGTACATGTGCCGTCACTGGACCAGTACAGGATCCTGAAGTTGTTGGTGCAGTGACAGAACACTTGCCTACCAGTGTATTTATTTGTTTCAGGGAATTCAAAATCAGCTTTCATTTAAAGTAATAACATAACCAGTGTGGCAGAAACAAGCAGACTAAGACTAGTCACATCACCTAAAAGACTTTCCTGGTAGGTACTCACTGCAATAAGCTGCCTTGCAAATGGGAAGCAAATAACCAAGCTGATGAACTCACTTCAAGTAAATGGAAATCCAAAAAAGAGGGGGAAAAAATTCCAGAGCAAAACTACTAATCCCTTCAGGGAACCTGGATTTGACCACCTGTGACTTTGTTTGCTTATGGTTTCCCCCACATGAGTTTGCTCCTTCTTTGATCTTGAAAGTTCATCTCTAATGGTAAAATCATGGTCTTGGAGAACGGCCGTTACCCTTGAGTTCCGTTAGTGTTGGGTAGGAACACCTAGTGTGTGACGAACAGGGAAGGTTGGCTTTTGGGTTCTGTCTCTGGGTTCTGCAAACCTTTACAGTCAGGTAATAAGCTCTGAAACTTGAAATTTCTGATGCACTTAAGGAGGGCACCTGAGATCATGCATCAAGTCAGTATCAGAATGAAAAAATTACAAAAGCTCCTGAATGAGTTTCCTGTGGTTTTTTACTTCAGTCTTTATCAAAACTTTGAAACGTGAAAGTCACAGAGCTAGTGGAACAATGCTACCCACTCATTTTTATAAAGAGGTCAAGAGATTAAACTTTTCATATCAATTGATCTATCATAGTTGACAAAGTTACACGGAGCCAGGATGACTGTGAACTTATGTTCCTGGTTAGATCCAGCAAAGCTTTTCACCAAGCCTGTGCTTGCGAATAAGGAGTGGTTTGACTGGAGACAATGGAATTACTCACATGGTTAAAGCTGAAGGTATGCTTAAGTGCTTTGCCTGATCCAAGCCCTGAGATATAGTCTGAAGGCTGTAGAAGTTAATGGATGTTGTCCAAATTTGTTCATTAGGTTTCCAACCTATTTACACTAAAAATATTTCCATCTGATATGAGCTTTAGTTATCTGTGTGACATATGCCCATGTTCATCTACAGGATATATGTCTATTCCATGGAATCAGCAATGAACTTTACAAATTACTTGTTCTGTCAAAGAGTATTAATCCACCATGAGGGCATCTGCCCTCTTGGTGTGCAGGATCTGAAAGGGAAAGCTTTTTTGGTGGAATGCAAGAACAAGGGCTTCAACCTGGGCAACCCATTCCAGTATTTTACCACTCATTGTAAAGAACTTCCTCCTTATGTCTAACCTAAATCTACCCTGCTCCAGTTTCAAACCATTGCCCCTCATCCTGTCTAAAGTCCTTCTAAACAGCCCTTCTCCAGCCTTCCTGTAGGCCCCCTTCAGATATTCAAATATAGTTATAAGATCTCTCTAGAACCTTCTCCTTTCCAGGCTGTACAACTCCAATTCATTCAGCCTGTCTTAATAGGAGAGGTGCTCCAGCCCTCTGATCATCTTTGTGGCCCTCCTCTGGACCTGCTTCAGCAGGTGTTGGGGCCCCCAAAGCTGGATACAGTAGAATAGTTTGAGTTGGAAGGGACTTGAAGATCATCTAGTTCCAACACCCCTGCCATGGGCAGGAGCATCTTTCATTAGATTAGTGCTCAAAGCCCCATCTAACCTGGTTTGACCACTTTCAGGGCAAAAGTGTTCTTTGTATCACCTGTTCCAGTGTCTCACCACCCTCAGTAAAGAGTTTCTTCCCTATGCCTAACCTAAATCTACATTCAGTTTAAAAATTCCTCATCCTATCACTACACTCCCTGATAAAGTGTCCCTCCCCATCTTTCCTGTAGGCTCCCTTTAAATACTAGAAGGCTGCTATAAAGTGTACCCAGAGCTTTCTCCTCTCTAGGCTAAACAACCCCAATTCTCTGAGCCTGTCCTCATAAGGAAGGTGTTCCAGCTCTGGTCATCTTTCTGCCCCTCCTCTGGCAGGTTCACGTCTTTCCTGTGCTGGGAGTCAGTCAGACACACTTAGCAGTGTTTAACTGGGAAACTAAGAAAGATCTATGTCTTAGCAGACATCCTACCAATAAAACCTTAAAAGTGTTTCATGCTTTTTATAAGTCTTGATTTCAGAAAAGGCAGACCTTCAGTGCTGTGCATTTTCATAGGTCAGTTATAAACTTCATAGGAATGACGTAAATGATAAAAAGTTAGCTGGTCACAAGGAAGAAACACTTTCCACAAGGAGAATTGTCAGGCAATTTTGTCTCTCCCCATGCTGTATGATGACTGTGAAAACTGATTTAGTGCAGTGCTATAGAAGTATTGGTTCTTGGGGAAAAAAAAAAAAAGCGTATTAAAAAGGCAACTCACTGTAGCTGTAGCCAGATCAAAGTTTAGGAACAGGCTAAATTCTTTTAAAACAAGGTCTGCATATCCTGAAAGACACTCAAAGGACTGTTAGCATACTGCCAGACAAACAGCAGCACAGCTGTCAGGGGTCCATCATCTTTATCAAGAACTCCTTGGCAAAAGAGTAAGGTCTTTCAGCTATCAAATACTTTGAAAGCAAGAACAGTCTTACTTTGAGCTATCAGAAACCACAAAAGGAGTGTCATAAAATTTCCTGTCAATCCCAGGGTGACCTGGGGCTAGCAAAGCCTGTAGACATGGTAGATGAAGAGAACGAAACGCTGTAAAACTGGGGCAACCCATAGATAGCTGCAGATCATCGGTAGTTCCTCTACATTTGTTTGAAATCCTTACAGCAAGTTATCTAAGAGAAACTATAAAATCATTGCTGGTAGAGTTTGCAAATAATGTTTAGTATGACAAATAATGATTAAGTCTGGTGGTTTTGATGGTGAAATAAAATGTGCTTTTTTTGAGGAGAGCCATGAAGATGATCAGAGGACTGGAGCACCTCTCCTATGAGGACAGACTACAAGAGTTGGGACTCTTCAGCCTGGAGAAGAGAAGACTTCCAGGAGACCTTATAGTAGTCTTCCAGTATCTGAAGGGGGCCTACAGGAAGGCTGGGGAGGGACTATTTACAAGGTCTTGCAATGCCAGGACAAGGGGCAATGGGTTAAACTGGCAGAGGGGAGATTGAAACTGGATGTTAGGAGGAAGTTCTTTACAGTGAGGGTGGTGAGACACTGGAACAGGTTGCCCAAGGAGGTTGTGGCTGCTCCCTCCCTGGAGGTGTTCAAGGCCAGGTTGGAGGAGGCCTTGAGTGACCTGTACTAGTGGGAGATGCCCCTGCCTATGGCAGGGGGTTGGAACTAGATGATCCTTGAGGTCCCTTCCAACCTTACCATTCTATGATTCAATAAGTCTATGAAATACTTTTAAAATCCATAAAACTGATATGAACAATAGTGCCTCTGAGAAAAAGTTTAGGGATGGAAAGCAAATGCTTTGCATCTAGAACAAAATAGTGCATAAAACAGCAGATGTGATCTCTGAATGTATATGCAGTGTGCTGGTTTGTCTGGCATAGAGTTAATTATCTTCACAGTAGCTGGTATGGGGCTATGTACTGGGTTTGTGCTGAAAAGAGTGTTGATAATACAGGTATTTATTATAGAGCAATGCTTACGCACAGCCAATGCCTTTTCTGCTCCTCACCTGTTGTGGTTTGAGGGGTTCCAGGTTACCCCAGATTCCCTAAAAAACCGACAAAGACCACAATCCATCCCAGGGGATGAACTGGTTGCCCCCGGATATCACAATTATGTTATTCAATCCCATAATCCTGCAAATACTTTAAAAGTAAGCAACAAGGTCAATTCATTCTCTCCTTTCTCCCTGCCTTTTCAGCTCTCCAGAGGGATCCTTGTCTGAGTAACTATGTAAGCATACCCTGTAGGCCATGACCTTCAAGGCCCTGGGCTGCAGTGAATCTGTCCTGCTTGGGGCCTAAGGGGAGACAATGGAGAATGGGAGAAAATGAGCACTATTTTTTTGGTGGGTTTTGGTTTGCTTGGTGGGGGAAGGTTTTGGAGAAATTCTTATGTATCCTGTATCTGCATTAGATGTTAAGGATTCATGTATGCCGTATCTTTTTCTGCACATTTTTAAATACAACCTTTCTGTATTTTCTTCTCCAATTCATCAAGAGTGTTCTTATTTTACTGCCCTTTTTCCTTAGAAAAAGAGTAAAGTAGAATAATCTCAGTCTGTCACGCTCGTACACAAAACACACTACGAAGTCACTTCACTCTGCCAGCATTTAGGCTGAGGATGCACAAGAAGTTGGAAGGGAACACAGCTGGGACAGCTGTCCCCAGCTGGCCAAAGTCACATTCTGTATCACATGACATCATGTTCGGCATATAAAGCTGGGGGAAGAAGGAGCTAGAGAGACATCTCCTTTCCTGGAGATGGCTGGACACTTGCCTGCTGACGGGAAGCAGTGAATGAATTCCTTGTTTTGCTTTGTTTGCCTGCGCGGCTTTTGCTTTACCTCTTAAGCTGTCTTTATCTCAGTACAAGGATTTTCTCACTTTTATCCTTCTGATTCTCTCCCTCACTGAACCACAGGGAGGTGAAATGCTTGGTTATTTGCCAGGGTCAAACCATGACAAGAGGAAAGGCATTATGTGTCTGGCAATGTTGTCACAACACTTAGAAGCTTTCATATCTTATTCTATACTCAGACTTGAAATAAGATAGTGCCAGCTTGGAGAATGTTCAGAAACATGTTACAAAAGTGAGATGTTACAAAAGTGAGAGAGAATATGTGCTGAAGACCGAAACCACTGTACTTGCCTGAGAGAAGTTATCTTACAACGTAACACTGTGCAAGCACAGATAAGAAGAAGGTTTTGACGACAAAGTACTATTGTCTGCTATGCTGGAAGCAAAGGATGAGAAAGGAAATTTATTGGATTTTCTCAAGGACATAAACATGATTTTCATGAAATGAATGTTTTAAAACTAGTGATTATGTCAGAACAATAAAAAGCTCAGATGTATGGTCTGTAAAACTGAATGCGTAGTGACTTTTCATGAATTAAGTTTTTCTTACTAAAGAGTTATCAGACTTATGCGGACTTCAACTTAAGCATTTATTCAAAGGAGGTAATTACTTTTTTTCTCCCACTGAATTATTTGGATTATTAGTAATAATCAGAAATGCATAGTGCATAGAAGGAAAATAATGACTTTTCTTTCATTCCACCATCCAGAAGTATTTGCAACTCTGTATTTAATTTACTCTGAAAAACCCTCAAAACTAACAAAGGAAGCAAAAAATTCTAAAATTATTTAGCTTGCCTTACATCCAAATTGTACTGGATTTAAATGGCCACAGTTTCTGAATGCAGTATTGGAATCAGATGCCAAGTTTCCTGTAGCTGGTGGTAAATCTCCCACAGGAATGAATTTCATGTTGCTTGCTAACATCTGTAGAAAATACAGAAAATACATACTTTTTAAAGCAAAGTATGGCTACAGTCTGTTATTTCATTCTAAAAAGAGGTTGCAAGAGCAAGAGTATTTGATTAACACTCTGAAATTTATCACTGCTTGCAAAAGTATTTTGCATATGTAAAAGTGATCATGTACACTACCACACACATTTACTCAGGTCGTAGCCTGAACAGTCCCACAGAAGCCATAGCAGGCTTTGATTTGAGAGGAAGTCCTTATTTTAGTTGTGGAGAAAGAGAAATGTCATCACGTCATCCAACTTTGAGTAAGATCTGAATGTTAAGAGGTTTTAATACTGGCAATGGCCAAGTACACAGTGCACACCACAGCATTAAATATCAGTATGCAAAATCTGCAAAGGCTTCCCAAGATATTAATACCTAGTTCCTTACTATAAGCACATTCCAGCTCACCAATAGCAGAAATGCTGATAAATGGTCAGTGTGCATCCCTGCCCCAGATGCAAATCACCTAATGGTACAACTCTTGTATTTAAACCAGAAAGGCATTTCTTCTAATCCTAATACTTCCAATGAACGCAAAGTTCCGAGTTCAAAATTTACCTAGGTTAGCACTTTATGAAAAGCTCACTGCCAGCTGCCAAAACGTTAGTAATTTCTTCAGAAATTTCAACATAACTGCATTTGGCTTTAGTAAGCACTTTTTTTCCCCCTAGACTTGAATTGCTCAACATAAGAGCACTATAAAATACCTGCTCTCAGATTCCACATAAAGCACTTGTGGAGTTCTTCTGGAGACTTGGAAATCTTTGGAAGCTAAGCATTCCACAATGGTAAGTGAAAGGTTTAGGTTTTTTTTTAAAATGAGTATGCAAACAGATAGGTACTTTAAAACTGCAGAAGGATATTTCAGAGAATCCTTTAGTTGCATGCTTTTAAATGTGAATATATTCCATTGAAAAACTGCAAGATGCAATGGAAGCAAGACACCTTTGTGAAGGTTACTGTCAGTTTTGCTCTTTTGTAATTCTTTGTAAGAAACTATACCCATATATATCTTCATCTTTCTCTTGCATTATCCTTTCCCCTGAAACATCTATTGATATATTCAGAATTTTGTAAACATTTAGGACCATATTTTAGAACCTATAAATGTGAAATACAGTTTAAAAACACAGTCACTTTGCAGTGACAAAACAATACACGTTGCATTTTTTTCTGCATTTCTGTTCTGATCTATGAAGTTGTGTCCTGTTTCACCTCTTCAAGCCTGCAAATGTGTTTGCAGAATCTGAATCAACAGTTAGGTAATGTTAAATAGATAAAGACCTGTGGCCTAGTTCTCTGATTGTTGCTCACATAATCCCCAAAGGTGCAGACATCAATTACTACCTTTCTGGAGAATCTCAGGAATAGTGTGTGTTTTACAAAAGAGGCAGCAGTTTCTGTAATATATATAGATTATTTACTTCTTTTTCTGCCTAAGTTTTCTTGAAGATATACCTATTCAGACAAAACTTAGTTCTCTGGTACCTCATTCCATATTAATTCCCCTAATTTCAAAGGCCATTAAATCCAGTTTAGAAGATTCTGTTCTACAAGATGACTGGCAACATCCCTTTTTCAAGAGAGGAAAAAAAAAGTGCCTTGCTCAGGGGCTGCCCAGAACAACACAATTCTGGATGTTTAACTAAGAAGAATCCTTGACATCATTGTAAGGGCATCATCTCTGCCATTTCTAAGAAAAATGTTTTTTCCTAACAGTGCTTTCTTACCTGGATGATACTCTCTGTGCTCAGCCTGCTTATATGTAGGGTATTAAATGCTGTATATTGCTTTAGTTGGCATAACCCTTTGTTTATTCTACAATAAAGGCAGGTCAGACAGAAGTTAAACAGCACAGACCTCCCCTTCTGTTTCTGTTTAGATTCAGTGGAAAGTCCAGAACTTTGATCTTCAGAAAGAGGCATGCCCAAGTTCATCTGAGTGACATTTCTAGGAACAGCAAGATAAGGACAAATGTTAGAGCAAATAAGGGATAAAACATACAGAGAAGACAGTCCAATACAGCAAAAGAAGCATTTTATTTTTTTCTGTGAAAATATGGTTGACAAAAAGTAAGACCTCTGGTAGAACTGGCCTATGCTCTTGCAAATGCCTGAACCAGTTTGGAGAAAACCCATGCCCAAACTCAAGCAAGCGGTATCCCAAGCATGTTGAGATCCTCTGTGGAAAGCCCTGAGCTCACAAAGCCCACAAGCTGCACAGCACAGACAGCCCCACAAATCTGTCATATGCGTGTGGAACCTCAGCAGAGATGAGTTGCAATGTTACATCCTACAACTTCAGGGAACAGGAATTGCTTAGACAGTTTTTCCTTTGACCAGGCACCACAGAACAGTTTAAGGGTTTGGGGTCTTTCCTTTTAATGTCTTTCCTTCTGGGTATGGTACACGGTGTGTCAACTGGCTCTGTTCCACCAGCCTCAGGAACTCCACAGAATCACAATGGAAATTAAGCATTATAACTTTCTCAGATCATTCCATAGACTCTCCTCCCTTTCATTACACTGCAAATGTCCTTCAGCGCTGTAAGAAAGCAGTACATGAAGGGTTAAAATAGCACATTTTTTCTACAGCAGACAGAGGAGATTCCCCTCAGCTCACCATCTGTCTAAGATTCAATACCTTTCAGTGTCTTTTGGCATTCGTGATTCAAATAAACCAAAGTGGACAGGAAAGCTTCCTAAAACCCGTCTCTCACTATTTTAAATCCCAGATTCAAGTAGCAACAGCCTCTAAAATTCAGAACACTACCTTAGAAGGATCTACTTATTTTACGATCCTTTCATGTTAATTTGTGTTCCTCTTACCCACCCAGCCACCTATTCAAAAAAACTTTCTGGAATATGATTAGGTGTAAGATCTCCACTCTGCTGCCAAATCTGGGGAAACTGCTGTACCCAAAAGTGAAGCAATGGGAGGCTATAGAGAAAATGATTGACTGGAGGAATAGCTAAATCTGACCTCAAAGGCAAAAAAAATGAAACACTAACAAGAGTCTGGCAGTGCTTTCAGGTGTATAATAATATTGAAGCTTTTTGTGATTTCTAGGGAATAGTGCTGCTGACACATTTATGCCAAATCATTTTGTCTTTTCCCACCCAAAGGCAAAAATCGTCAGTGCAGTGAAATATTTGCAATGCCCTTTCCCAGCATTTTTATGTACACGTAAGGTTATTTTTCTAAGTTTTGCTTCAGATTCAGTGACTTAGCTTCTGAAAAGAAAGATATTCAAAGTGGAATTACGTTCATTCAATGGGCTGCATGTCTCTTTCACAGAAGGGTTTTCTGGCTTTTCTTCTTGTAACGGGCATTGTGGTGACACTGAGTGATGCATACTGCTTTAGAAAATTATACAAGCCATCGTCCACCAGAAGAGGTAAGGCAGGGAATGTCTTTTCACTTGATTGTTCTATGGTAGTTTGGCTCTATGTGGACTTGCCAGGAAGGGCTCAAAATAAAAGGGAGGGGAGCGATGTCAGAAAGACACAAATAGAAGATTCCTGCATCAAGTTGCCCTAAGTAGGGAAAAACAGAGTCTTCCACTGGACTGGTTATGGTTGCAGCAGCATTACTGCTATTGCTGTAAAGTTGTTATTGCCATTCCAACATATGGAGCTGATGCAGGAGTTGAGAGGATTTCGGAGAGGAGTCTGATGCCAGGTGTCAGACTGTTTGGTTGCTCCCTCTCATACCAGATCTGTCACACTGAAACTGTCTCTAGCAAATGAAGAAGAAGAAACAAGTTCAAACTCCCAAAATAGTCTGTGTAATAACCTGAAGAGCAAAATTACTTCTACTTTTCCTACATCCAAGAAAAACATTTTCAGAAGACTTAAAATAACTTTTATACTTCTCAGCCTTTATGTATGTGCTGGTTTGAGGCCAATTGGAATATTTTAATGAAAGAAATTAGATCATTGGCTGTGAAAAGAAAATAATGATGAAGTCTATATCATTCATTGGTTTGTTGAAAGGGATTAAAAACTAAAATGTAAATAATCTTCCCTCACTCTGTCCTGGGATGTTTCCCTATTCACTCTGCTCTAATCTCTCTAGTAACAAATAACCGCATAAGCTTTGCTGCTTTTGTTTTTGTTTGCCTGTTTGGGACAGGAGATAGAGAGGGAGAAAGAAGAGGTAGCTTTGAGCCCTTCTGGGCAGTTTCTTTGTCTGGGAGTGAGTTTGGATTTCTGTATTATTTCTAATTTGTACATAACTGTAAAGTAAATACTTGTAAATATTGTGTATATATGCTTGTAAATTTTGCTGTGCTGTAAATCTAACTTCATCTTACTTCCAAGCCATCTGAGCTAGTCTGGTAAATTTCATTAGTGGTGGTGGGGAGAGTCCCTAACTCATGTCAATGTGAAGGCTTAAAGAACAAGTTTAATTTTGTGCTGTCTGATGCAGGCTGTGTACTGGATGGAAAGCTATACCCTTTTGGAGAGATTGAGAAGACAGAAAATTGCCTCAGATGCAGCTGCAGCCAAAAAGAACTGGATTGCTGCTCACTGTGAGTTTGAACTTCTTGGTAGCATCGCTGCCCACAGGAAGACCCCAGCTTTCCATTTGCTGGGTACAAATGAGTTTCTAAGGGCACAAGAGAACCTTTCCTCACCTGCGTCACGGAGCTAGGGCAAGCCACATACAGCTTGTGATCATTGGGATCCTTGGCTGTATTTACCCTAGCTTGCTTTCTGCTGATTGGGACACAGGTTGAACACAGGCCCTTCCGGACACATCCAGTTGGTGCTTGCCTTTAATTCTGAGAAGGTTGTGAACCCCTCTTACTATGCAGTTAAGTCTTACCCTTAACAGGGAGAGTGGGGGTAGGAAGTTCCTTGAGGAACTTAAGTGAAGCTTGCCTAAAGGGCTTATGATGTGATATGAATGCCAGTGAATATGCTGACATGAGAGCAACAGGGCTTTTAAGTACCTGGCTCAGACATCCTTCTCTCCTCTTATCCTACCTTCTCAAAGGACCAATATTCCTTGATTATGATCTTTGCCTTTGCTCAGGTGGCAATTTATCAGGAAACAATTACTACATTACAAGCAAACTGACAATCATGCAAAAACTAATGGAAAAGAGATAAAACGTGCCCAGACCAAGCCTATGCCACATTGCAGAGTGCTGTGCTGTGGTAGAAATTCCTGTGATAGTACTGAGTATACAGGTACATCTATACAGCACAGTACAACAAGGCATCATTTGTGGCCCTGAAAGCTGTACCTGTGTGGCACTCAAGTTAGCCAGGCTGGTCTTTGCCGCAGTTTCAGAGGTATCGTACTCAGCATTAGTTCAAGCTGTAGTCACTGAACCACTGAAATATTTGAATCTTTTATTGCTTTCAATCTAACATTTGCTTTCTCATTACCAATGACAGCTTACCTACTGGATTTTCTTATGACAAAGAGGCCTGTGAAGTCATTTTAAACATGGAAACTTGTGACTATGAAGTGGTGCAGAAGAAAGACTCCTTGAAGAAGTGTATTGGCTTTTCTGCCGTGGGCTAACTACTTACCTGCTCCAAAATTCTCTGTGTTATGCAATTCCCTTCCTACAGATACTTTGCTATCATAAAGAAGCTCAAAGATATGGGAGATCTTTTAAAAGACAGTACATCATCAGCTTACTTCTAATCTGCTGATCGTTCTAATTCAGTATGCAAGATGCATAATCACATACATCTCATTTGTCATTACTTGCATTGGTATCACTGAGCTTTTTTGGATGCAATAAATCCAGATGAAACATCCAGAAATGCCTCAGAATGATGGTTCTGTTAATGCTGTAACACACGTCAATGTGCTCTTATTTGAGAAAGGAATACATTCACCTTACTATTCCAACATGCCATGCACCAGTACCCTAGCACAAACTGCTCCAGCACTTCACAGATTCTTTTTCTAACAAAGGCTCAGAGCAGACATTTCAGCTCACCACATGTCAAAATCCATTATCATTTGGAAGGCATGTACTGTTTGGGACATGCTGTACAATGGCTTCTACTGTAAGCACACAGGGCACACTTGAATTTACAACTTTGGCAAGATCTATGCTGCTAATACCTATGACCACTGGTAAAACAATGAGGATGGAAGATCATTATCCCTTTTTTTTTTTTTTTTTTTTTTTTAACCTTTTCAGCAATGTCACCACTCAATAGCAGTTACTGTTCCTCTCCTCTCCATTGGCCACCCTGATCTGCTGCCAGGTGTCCTCCTCCAAGTCCCACTCCTGAAAGTCTGTGCATTCTGCGATGCATTAGGGATTCTTGCCCAGGCTGAAAAGAGATCTAGATCAGCCCCTGGGGATATGCTTCCTCATGGCAGCAGCCTAGAGGTATCTTCTCTTTTCAGTATAAAAATTCCTCACATTCCTTAGGGAGAGAAGTCCAGCCAGTGATGGGCTTCAAAGCAAATCTTTCACCTGGAAACTATCCTAAATCAACCCACTTACAGGAAACCAGGCAACAATACCCTGTATTTGCTGCTTCTACATGGCCTCTTTGGTGCAGAATTGAGGATTACAAAAAACCCATAAGAGTTTGTGGTTAACTAGTGTATGGATTGGGAAGAAACACACCTTTGAGGACAAATGGACTGTTTAATGATGGCCTATAATCATGACAAGTCCTACACATGGCATTCTTAGGACAGGGATCTCACTTAGCCCTTAATTTTCAGCCAATATTTATTTATTCAGCATGGGTAGTTGCTTCTCAAGATGATTCATCTCGGTCTGTGCAAGCCATGTGGTATGTTTTATCTGGCTTTGGTTTTGGTAATTTGGCTACGAATATTGTTTTAAACTTTCTTATGGTTTTACTTAAGATACCTCCTTTTGGAAAAAAAAAGAAATCAAGCATTTTGCAAGCACTGCTATTAAATACCTTGCCTTTTAAAGTTCTCTGCACTGCAGCCTGGATATCAGTCAATAATTCTGTTTCTCTACAGTTGGTTCCTGTAAAGCTGAAAAAAAAAATGTTAGGGGCTAGAATTAGAATCAATTCAGCTTTTCCCAGTATAAACATTTGCACATGCCTTTAAAAAATCTGACTTCCATTCACTGGTTTAATTATGTCATTCCTCTAAGCAGTATCTGGAAATTAATATTCTCATGTTGCTTAAGGTCCTAAGGTAAGTTTTCTCCAAAGAATTTTCATATTCTGAAGGAGAGAAACAGTTCTGAAACTCACCCTAAACAACTCTTCCCTTTTAATGCCAGCTCATGTCACAGTTACACAGAACATGACCTCAATTGGTACCTGAAGGAATGTTTTCACTTACAGAGCAAAGAGCTTCTTAGGGGAAGTAATATTTTAAACATGAAGATCTAAAGGCTTCATAACTAAAAAGCTCACAAAACTGTTTCTTGAGAAAAATTGGGGTTTATATCTGTTTTAAATCCTAGTTTTAAAAATAAGCATTTTCATGGATCATGAAAGTGACTTGGAGGTTCCTTGTGGACTGTTTCTTTTTTATCAAGTCACTGATCTGTACACACATCAAACTTAACATCCAGTTTGTTGTAGTCTGGAACCATGCCATTTAGTCCTGGAACTATTTCTGTATTCCAAGTTTTTCTCTACCAGAGTTTTAAAAATAAAGGCTACATTTTTCTTCTGAAACTTACAAAAATTAGTTTCTTATCTCATAATGGTACATTCATGTTCTTAACATTAGTAGGTCATCTGTAAGACTGCATATTTTAAGTGACTTACAAATACTTAGTTGATTTTTAAATTAAATATAATTTTGTTCTATTTATTACCCTATTTGGGCTTTATTTATAATTCAGAGACTCAATACCTTCTAGAGTCCCAAGAGTTTCTGCATAATCTAGGTGCCGTGCTTCTTAGAGATGAAGATGGTTCTCTCAGTTCAAGAAGATTTCTGATTTGCTAACAGCAAGAAACAAGACATCTAGAACAGCCTTTGGATTTCATGCTTAATACATTCTTTAAGGTTATGGGACTGGGAAGAGCTAACATGTTTGACCAATGTGATTAACCCATCCTCCCAGAACTTATCTGTGAGTGGGGAAGCCTGTCTTCCACTGCAAGGACACCTTGTACTCGATAGGGAATCTGAACAACCCAAAACAAACAAGAACTGGCAGAAGAGAAGCAAGAAAATGAATTTTAGTGAGTTCACTAGGCCAAGGAAAGGTATGTAGAACTTACTCAGAGGCTCTGGAGTTTCAACATACACGTGGGTTTGCTATTGCCGAAGTAGCTGGCACTACTATTTTTTCACCCAAATAAAATAGGTTTAGCAATGAAGCATGGGCATCTTGAATCTCTCTTGCTATAAAACCAGATCACCTGTCTACTGAGAAGGAAGCTGCAGAGCAGAAACAGAGGTACCAGTTCAGCCTGTCTTCCATCCTTCACAGCTTGTTGATTACTAGTGGAACTTCAGTAACTTCCTCAGAAATCTCAATCTCCAAATTTGAAATATATTTATGTTTGATTTGCTTGGTAAGATATTGAATAATAACTTTTGCCATTTTTATTCATTGCCATTATTCACCTGTGCAGGAAACACCAGGCAGGCCATAAGAGAGCTGCTTAGAAACAATATATTGTTATTTCAGATTCTTAAAACTTCATAGCACTTGGAGTCAAGTCTGTTCACATGTGTGTGATCAGAGAGACATGGCAATACTACTTATGCATTTGAAAGACAATCTCTTTAACATTTGAAGGAATAAAATATATAATGGTAGCTGTCATTTTGGGAGACTGGAGGGGAAGGGAGTGTTAGATGTTCTGTGCTTTCAGGTGCTGTGATTCCTATTTGCTTCCACAGGGGGGAAAGCAATTCTTCTAGCACAGGTATGTTCTCATTAACTATCAAAATACTTTCAAGTAGTAGTCCAGACATCATGGGATTTTTACTGCTGATTTTTCCTGGGCTTCCTTCTTGATACCACTATGCAATGCATGCTGATGTTATGAACCAAACAGCACAGGTGCAATTCTGGTTAAACCTGCCAGAGATAAGTGCCACGAGAGCCAGTTGATATTTGTTCTAGTTGCTGCCCACCAGGAGTAGGCAGGAAGAGTGTAGGATAAGAAATGGGAGGAAGCAGAATTTTATACATTACCGTGAAAAACAGCACAGAAGAAGGAAAGATAAAAGATGTCAACAGCCAAGATATTCTGTGGATTCGTTTGAAGCATTCTGTGGCTCCCCACATTGCAGTCTGTTCTGACTCTGTGCAGCAGTAATATGCATTTTATGTTTATGAAATCAATGACTAACAAGTTCAGAAAATGTAAACAAGCTCATGCTCTCTAAATAGAACTGAAATACAGTAAAGGTGGGATATATACAGAGTTAACTAACCTTTCTCCCCCAAAACAGCCCAGAGGATGCTGAACTAAGTAACTGACAATATAATACCAAAGTTAAGCCCCCTTTTGTTGTGTGCGTGTGTGTGCAGGTTATGTAAGAGATGAAAAACTGCATAAATTTGGTATGATCTGGAGGACAAAAGGTGTGCTTCCAAAGCCAGTGTGACAACAGTGGAGTCCACTATTGCACCATGTAAATTCCACAAATCCAGCGGCACCAGCAACGCTCCTACCAGACAATTTTCCGATAGCTAAATCCTTAAGTCACACCTTTAACAAAGAGTCTTTAGTTTTCCATAGACAGTCTTCATTTGCTTAACCAGCAGCAGCAGCAGGATAACAAAGCTATCTCTGAAATCATTGTGTTTTGTTAGTTTCTGGAATAAGCCTTCCTGTCATCTTCTCATTCGCTGAAGAGTTCTAAAATCTTTGTGTTACCACATGGCCTAAGCTGAAAGTTAGAAATACAGGAAATATAATTTCCTACAAACTGGAGATCTCTTTTTTGCTAGCTACATTGCTCTTCATCCATTTTGTTTTTCCAGCTCTGGACTTCTGACCTTGCTGCTATAGTATCTGTGCACCATCTTGCTCAGTACTACTAAAGCTACAGAGGTGGAGGCTTTGTGAGGTTTGTGAGCCTATCTACCTCAGAGTTAAAAAAACGTTCCCACCCAGATAAAACTTCCTTCTACCACATTTACAAGGTTTTTGTGTCAACAGTGCACCATGTGTTTTAGTGGAGTTTGTTTATGCTTTTCCTTAGAACAGTTGTCCTTTCTCACATGCAAACGTGGTAAGCTTTGTTTAACTACTGTAAAACAAATGTACATTATACATAGCATTGTTGGTTTAAGGCCAAGATGAATTTATTCACAAAATTGTGCTTACATGTGATCTGTGAGCTCATATACTTCATGCATACTCTTGCTTCTCCCTCTCAGCAGCAGTGGTAGCCAACCTACTGATTTTAATGACTGGACATGTGAATTTATCTTCTGTAAGGAGTCTGCAGTTTTTCCTACAGAAAACTGATCCCTCTCAAGAATGTGAGAATAGTACTGAAACAGTGGGTTAAGAAACTAAGAAAAGTACTGAAATGCTGGGTTAAGAAACAAGGTTCCTGGACTGCTTTCATTCTAGTCGATTTCTTCCAGCTCTACTTTGTTCATAGAGTAATAGATAGATTATGGGTTGGACTTGATGATCTTTGAGGTCTCTTCCAACGTTGCTTGTACTGTGATACTAGCTAGTTTATTGTTGCTGTTCTGCTTTTTTGCTTGTTTGGGGTTTTTTGTTTGTTTGTTTTTTAATAACATTACTGCTCAGAAATCAATTTGGTTTGCTCTCTCTTGATTGCCTGGCACCAAAAAGATATAGAAAAACCAAGGCTGATAATCTTACATTGCTCTTGATATCTCTCTGGTTAATAGTGAGATGTAACCAGAAATCTCAAATGAAGAATAAGTAAAATAGTGAAGTAAATCATCATGGAAGTCCTCACGCTTTTTCTCCACTTTAGGACGAAACAGGATACTCTGTTTATCATCATAGAGACAGAGGGCACTAAATTGTGCAGAGCATTGATACAATTAGAATGTGTTTAGTAAGAAATAAATTAATTGGAAAGACAACATGAGATTTCAATGGCACACTGTTGAAGATACTGTTCCCCACACAGGCAAGGCACCTACCAATTCTGTACAGAAACAACTTGAAGAAAAAACACATGAATGGATTATCTACATAGAATTTGCTGTTCTGAGTAGTTTCACCACCATGGTGTGTTGTTAAGGTGTCCCAAGTTCACAGATCACACAAAGAGCTTCCTCACCATCCCTAGACACTGCCCAGGCTTAGACAGATTGCTCCCTGCTGCGTTCCAAAGACAGCTGCTTACAAGAACTTCTGTCCATATCTGGCACAGATTGTACCTAGAAAGCAGGGAGAGTTCTGCAATGCGAACAGCTGGGTGGTCACTCCTTGTATGAAAGGTTGAGAGGAAAAAAATACATGTGTTGCTTGGATTTTGTTTGTTTGACTGTTTTTCTGGAATTGAGCAACAAACACATTCTCTGTCACTCAGAACCAAACCAGCAAGTTGACTGAGTTTTATCTGTAACAAATTTGAGGAATTTCGCTCCAGTACATCAGCATCACACACTGCTATGTGTCTGATGACTTCTGTACACATACAAGAGCTGCTGCAGAGTGTCTGTTAAGAAAAATATTGAATGTAAATTCCACAGCATACAAGAAGTGAAAAGGAAAGTTCAATAGCTCAGTAATGTTAACAGGATTGAGACAATGCGATTTGATGGTCCATTTCTTCCAAACTATGATGGTTTGCTTCAGATTACCCTTGGGGACTTCATGGTACTTCCTGCAATATTGTTGGCCAAGGTGAAGTAGTTACTTCTCAGCACACAGAGGTTACAAAGAGCAGGCATGTGAAGCTGAGCCCATCTTGAGGCATCCCACAGAAGTAAATCAGTTAGGTCAGGAGCATAAGAAAGGGGCATCAGAAAGCAGAATGTGAACTCTTCCCTTCTTTACTACAACCAATAGAAAAGGCAGCTTTGGCCTTGCATCAAGCTGTATAATTTTATTATCCTACTGAGCCTTTTTTCCCTCTCTTTAATAGAAAAGTGCAGGTGTTCTGAAACACTGACAGTACCCCAAACCACAGCAATGCTGTTAAACTGACTTCACCTAGATTTGTGAGATATCCAAAGTAGCATGCTGTGTTGGTTTATCAATGATTAGGAGTCAAAGGCATGAGCCATGTGGCCCTGTCACCACCTGTTTCAGAGCAATGCAGACATCAGCACAGCCAGATCTAACTCATTAGTGATAGGCTGATTGTAGGCAGTTTTCCCAGACCTATGAACGCCTCCAAGCACTTCAGCTCTTTCATACTATTCTGAAGAAAGATTTGGCGACTGAAGAAAAACTTACTTACACAGCCTGGAGTTGAAAGCCGGCTAAGCTTTCCCTGTGACAATTCTGCTGTGACCTCTGTTGCAACAATGCTGGCTTCCTCACATGGGATTCCTGGGCTAGCTCTCAACCCTGGAGTTTAGGTAGAAGACATGGAGTAGCCACCCCAGGTTGGAGTTCAAGCTCTGCTCCCAAACATACACAATTAGCCACACAATTAGGCAGTTAGTTGAGGTATTGCCAACTACGCAGCCCTGGTAATAAGGGGAAGACTTCTTTTATCTACCAGAGCTGCGCAGTTTGAAATATTAGAATCAACTAGTTCAAAATGGGACTGTGCTTGACTCTCTTACTACTAAATTATTGCTAGAAGTACTTGGAAAGTGTATCTGCTCCTGACATGCACAGACTCTGCAGAAAAGGGACCATTTCTCCCTGGTTACAATCACTAAGGAAGAAAATATGCGGTATCTATATTTTTTTCACAAAGGACCTGAGCATATGGTTCTTCTACATGATGGAAAACATTTATCTAGGAAAACGTTTATCTAGGACCATTTTCTAAGGGCCTAGAGATTCCAGATACTCTCCTCTGTTTTATATATAACCCTTCCAACCACCGTTCCTTCTGCACAAGAGCTTTCTTTCATCAGCTAATGAAGAAGAATGTCAAATGTCTGTTTAGTACCTAGGTAGTTCAAACAAAGCATGCAAATTTTGTTGCAAGAACCACAAATCCTCAAATATATTTCTCAGGGTGTGTGCTAAATATTCCTTCCAGGCTTGAAATTCTTTTCAGAGTACCTCCCATAACTGCCTTCCAAATCTGGTGTTACACAAAAGCCACACCTATTTCTTCAGCGTGTTTTAGAACCAAACCTTCCTTTGTATAATTGGCCTATTTTAATAATATCCACCCCATGAGATCATTTTGCAGAAACTTCATTGGAGTTATTCATGCATGTCCAGTTTGCTCAAGGACTGGTATCATAAATTCCCTCTCTATATAAGTTGTCTGAGAAGATGAATTTCCTACAGGTTGTTCCTTTACTGGAAGCCTCAATTCTGCAAAAATGGTGAGTCTTTACATCCTCTACTTTATAAGATGTACCATGGTATATTGCTATACTTTTAAAACAAGGTTTTATTGCATTTATCTCAGTACTTAGAGATCTAAACAACTTGGAGAAATTATAAATTCTGTGTTTTAAGAACAAAAGTCAGTCAGACAGACACAGGCAGCTAGAAACCTTGGGTAAAATATATCAATGTGCATATAGGAGGAGATGTCTAATAGGAGTCCAGCTAGGGCTGTTTTTTATAACCTACTTTGATTTACATGTGATGTTTGGAAATAATCTCTTTCTAGCAAAAAGCAGCTCTGTCATGTCTCAACCTTGAACTGGCCCTCATTTTTGTGAAAAGTCCGGATAACATCTGAACATTAAGTTAAACTGAAAAAAAAAGTTATCTAGAGTTTCACTCATTTGCAGCTCTGTTGTGATTCTGTGGGGTTTAATCTCTCTTCTGCAAAATAATTTTCCTCTTGGGTGTGACTTCATTTTAAGTCACCTGTTGCACTCTGTCCAAAACAAATACATATATACCGGTATGACTGTGTGCATGTCATTAGTTATGCCTGGTTTACCTTTCCTCTTTTACCAAGATATTAAATTCACCACAGCTAATTCCATCCTAGACTACTTGCACTTCCTTCATATCTCCAATGTAAATCCTTAAAAAATTTCAAACTAATATGGAAGGATAAGATACTTGCTGAGGAATTTAAGCTGAACTTTCATAAAAAGCTTCTGACAAAGGTTGTAGGATATAGGATTATCTAGGCTGGGACAGACATCTGCAAGTCATTTGTTCAACCTCCTCCTCAAGTCTTGAATGTTTGACTTCAGCTAAAGTTCTCCAGCTCTTTCCTAATCCTGCATTATTAGGGTGAAACATCCAGTGGGTTCTTCAGATTCTAGTGAAGAAGTTTTTACAACTAGCATGAGGTTAGTTGCGGAGATAGTCAGTGACCAACTCTGCAGAGAAAATAAGGACAAGAAAAATGAATAAGGAAGGGAAAGAAATAGAAGACACTCCTTTCACAGCATATGTGTCTACCAGTCCTGGTAGATCAGACCATCAGAAAAATCAGACAATGCCTGATTTTAACAACTTGGAAAGACACATTTCTTTTTTTCTTCTCTCCTATATGATCCTCTGCCTATGCTTCTAAATTACTCAGTATTCCTGACTCTGTATTCAAGTGCCTAAACTGCAAAAGACAATTAGATTTTGATTTGAAGCCACTATGTATTTTCCTGTTATAATAGTAGTATTTATTACTAAGACATCTTAATGGTTAGTTAAATATTCATATGAATTCTGGGTTGTTTTGTTTTCCAGAAGTCCATCTTGGTCTGTCTTCTTGTTCTTGCTGTCAGCGTGCCAGGGTCCAAAGCTTCTTGCTTCTTTCAACCACTGAAGCCAGGGACATCTGATGGTAAGAAACCACTAAGAAATGGGGGTTGGGTGGGGGTGGGTGGAGCAGGGAATTTATAAAGTTATAGAAAATAAGAGTTTATCTGAAGAGCATCATACAGGCCAAATGACAAATTAATTTTGCTCAAGGAAGTAGCATAGGCTTATTTTATCTATCTGCATGAAGTAATAATTCATGTTTTTACTGTGGCAGCTTATCTAGAAATACAGAGGGCAGGAGAAGGGCCTTTCTGTATGTGCATGGTCAGTATAAAACGGGAAACAGATTGTAACTATTCAGCACACTGATTCACATATCTATTAGCTGTTTCCCTATCCCAAGGCAAGTTCTTGAGAACAGAATAGCAGTTCCACTTGAGTTTTAAGACTGGTCTTTCAGGACATAACTGGTCTGTCAGTCTACAGATAAGTGGAACTGCAGGAAAACAAATGCTCAAAATAGAATCAAAACAATGTTTGGACGCAAGAAGATCTGATGTGTGCCAGTATGCAAAATAAATTGAGTGTCCTGACAGAGGTTTTTCTGGGAAAGGCAGTGCTACTACTAGAAAAATAAAATAACATTGCCAAAGAAATAGAAAATATCTGTAGGCACACAACATAGAACCCCAAAATCCTCTACTTTGTTTTGTCCAGTCCTTAAGATCCTGCTTTCCGAATCACTTATTTAGGAAGTCTATTAATAATTTGACTTTTTATCCAGCACATGCTTTCTTCCTGCAGCTATGGATTGGGTAAAGTGCTCTGGGCAGATATACTCTTGCTCTAAATAAGGAGCCAATACTAGCTGGTGTTAATAAAGGGGGAAGTCAGATCCTTTTCTTAGTTCTGATGGGGTCTGTGCCTAGTTGTCTCTGCAGGGTGCTTTAATTCTTGTAGTTAAGCATGGGCTGCTCCAGAAAACCCAGTGCCACTGAGAACCACTGTAAAGAGAGTGATCCAGGGTGCCCTTCTCCATGGACTAGAATAGTAGCAGGTGTGCTCTGTTGGGGAACCTCCATGCTTGCCAGATAGGAATCTTAATGTAAAGAGCCAACACAGATCTCACCTATTTTGTATAAGCAGTAGCATTGTTAGTGTAATAGGTCTGACACTGAATGTTGCTAGCACATTCTATTTTTAGGCTGTCTTGATTCGAAAGAAGAGCTGCATGAATTTGGATCCAAGTGGAGGACAGATGACTGCCTTGATTGCTACTGTTCCAGAAATGGAATTCAGTGCTGTACTAGGTAAGTTCAGAGCAGCAGCAGGAGAGGCTTTGCTCCACTGCCACAATACAGCACAAACCAATTTGCTTCACCCACAATACAGCACAAACCAATTTGCTTCACCCACAATACAGCACAAACCAATTTGCTTCACCCACAATACAGCACAAACCAATTTGCTTCACCCACAATACAGCACAAACCAATTCCCTTCACACAGAGGTCCCCAATAAATGACCATGAGCCTTCTTCTCACTCACTTTGTATCACAAAGTTATGCATTAACCCAACACTACCACCACTGAGTATGCAAGATGTTCATCTGATAAATATAGATCATGTTTAACAACTTATTTTTTACTTGGAAAAAACTGATTTTGTTCTTCGTGAGGCTAAAACTTCAGGCAAGATACTGATTCAAGACAGAACATGTAGTTATTTAAATTTCTAGTCCTCCTAATTCAGGTCTTCCCAAATACACTCATAGCCTCCCTTTTCTCTGAGGGGCACCTCAAGATACATTGGCCAGCCTGTAATTTTCTTATAACAACAACCAACTGGTCATGCAATTCTTGTCCCACACTGTGGTTAAAGAGAAAAGCCCACGATATTAGAGTAGCAAATAAACACAACAGACATTCATTTGGTGTAAGATTTTAGTAAACTGCAATTCTCCTCTCATCGTGCTTAAGCATCAGGCTAAGTAACATTTGAGGTGGGAACTTTGTGTGAGCTCTCTTTTCTGCTCCTGAACACGTCCTTGATACTTCATACTGAATGTGTAGATAACATCCTAAATGGAATCTGTTTACTTCTTGGTCTCATCACCTCTTGTCTGTTTTTTTCCCCCCAATGATAGCTATGGAACACCAGTTGACTATGATAAGGACAAGTGTGTAAGCGTTTTCAACGAAAAGACCTGCACTTATAAAGTAGTGGAGAAAAATGATCAGTCAAAAGAGTGCCCAGTCAATCAGTGGGTGGGCTAACACAGAAGACTTGTGGGTTTGGGGGATATTTTATTCGTTTGCCTGTTTGTTTTGTTTTAAGGGTTGTGTCACAAATTCAAAACCACTGAAAAACACATAGCCGTTGAGCGAAGTCTGCTTATAAGATCTAACACACAATAAAACTGAATATCTACTCACAAAAGACTTCCTTGGTTTCTTTGGTTTCTGCTTCCCCATGAAGAAAGAACAGACTTATTCTTGCCCTGAGATAAGAAATTAAAGCTGACATTTTTAAGCATCCTGAGTAGTTTCTAATTTTAATTATCTAGCTACATTTCACTGAACATTCTGTTATCTGTGTACAGCTGTATCTTAAAGACAAAATAAAATCAAATGAAGCATCAGATGTTCATTTGATATTTTTCTTTGAGAATGGATACCTAAAGAACTGACATTAAAAAAAAGAAAAAAAAAATCAAAACAAGCCCAAAAAAGCCCCACAAACAAACCAAAAACCCCCAAACAAACAAACCAACCAACAACAAAAATGAAATAACCAAACATGGGAAAGAAGAGAAGAACAACTTAAGAACATTTCTGAACACTGTTTTCTAGAACGGTGTGTTATATGATGTTTTCTCCTATATGCTTTCCTGGAGCCTGTCCAACCTGCATCTCAGTTAATTCCTTTTCTGCATCATTAAAGTCTGCTGATTTTTTTTTTCTCTTTTTTTTTTCTATTCTGCTTCAGGTCATGAAATAAAATGCAATCCACTGAAATTTATTTACTTCTGAGCTTCTTGCTGTGTACTAAAGTCTGCAAGCTTGAGAATCTTCAGACAGGGTAGAAGCAGATGAGAGATTGCATCATGCACTGTCTGAAAACTGTCCAAAGGCTGGGAACATTACAAATCCTAAGTTATTTCAGATGGACTCTACCCAGGCATAATTGCCATGAGTAGAAATATAGAAACCAGGTCATCAGTCTATCTCTTATCTCACAGGTGCCATCTTGTTGTTTACAGCAAGTGGAACACTGAGATTCACAAGCTGTCCCAATACTCATCAAAGAGGAGGGAAACATTGCCTACCAAAGGGTGATGACATTTTTGAGGACAACTTGAAATACTGTAGAGGGGTGGACTGTGCAGAGATATTTTCCTAGCTTATGTAGTCTTCAGCCTTTTTTAACACAGCATAAAGGAGAGGTTTTCCCATGTGTTATAGTTGCCCTGGCACCAAATGTGACTTAAGCCTCATCCTCACAGAAGAGTTCATCCTCTTGCTAGGCTCATTTTTACAGTAATAAGCTACCTTTACCTCAGACTCCAGCTCCCTAATTGATTTAGTCCAGTGTGTGTACAGCCTGATAGTTTCCTACTTGCCTCTAGCTACTGCCTTTCTTAGTCTAGCATTAAAATTTTGCTTTCCGGAGTTCTGGTCTAACTTCTTGTTCTGGATTATCAGTACCTGCCAAAAATGCTGAAGCTGGCTTAGACCCATTTTGAAACTGCACCTACATACTTGCACATACAATCCCAGTTCACTTACCACAGGGCTTATGTTTTTCTTGGGAAAACTGACAGCATGACTGCAAGCAGAAATACCAGCGTGCCTTTTGCTTCTGCTTCTAACTCTCACCTGCTTATTAAGCTCAAGACTTGCCATTCACAAAACAATCTATCCACTTGGAGTGATGTGGCATGGGAGACATTGTTGCTGTTAGAAGCTGGGCCATGAGCCTGCTGTCGTGGTAGGCCTAAACAGGCCAAATTAGGCTTGTGAATGTCCTGGCTTACCCAGGCATGTTTTTCTGCTCTCCCTCCTCCTGTTTTGGGGAGAGCAACCGCGGGAAAAGGGACAAAGGACCTGGCGCCACTAAGTCTGGGGTCTGGGGTCAGCCCAGCAACTGCGGTAAACAGGGTGCACACTTTTGCCTTATGCAAGGCCCGTGATCTGCCCAAAAAAGGGTAAAGCAAGCCTATGGCTTCACCCAATATGGCCAAATCTTGGCTAACTGCCATTTGATCGGCTATCTCGTGTCCAAAGGCCCAATTGATCTTCGGGCTCTATTGGATGAAAGGAGCAGGGAACACAGGGTGCGTGCCTTTCGCCATTACAAGGTGTATCTGCTTGCATCCGTGCCTACTGCCTCCACACATTCGGCCTGCACAGCCAGCGTGATACCGTGCCAAGACTGCACACCGAGACAAGAGATCCTGCCTGCATGAGAGCCTGCTGCCAAGGAAGGACAGAACCAGGTCAGAGATCGTCTCTCTCCTTTTTCCAGTGCTCAGAAGCCTGGAGAAACTCTTAAGCCTGAAGACGGCTACTGACAGTAACCCCGCCACGAGCCTTGGGTACTGTCAGACAGGACTTCTTTTCGAGTAAATACCAAAGCCTCTTGTAATTATTAATTGCCTTCTGCCATAAGCAGAAAGTTGCTCCTTGTGTCCATCTAGTGAGCAAGTGGCGTAACTGGCCGCTAGCAGCATACTGGTCACAAAGCCTTCTCTTCCAGTTTTAATTCGAGTTCGGTTAATGTATATATTTAATAGTTATTTCCAGATCCTGTTATAACCTGTATATAGTTTCCATAACGTTGCAAAGAGCCTGTCATTATTATTATTAAATGGTGGTCGGGGTGGTGCGAGTTTCAATTATTTAATATTAATAAACTATATATTAATGTTTTTGAAATATCATCTCGCAGTAGCCAATTACCCCCTTCCGCGACACCTGTTGACCTCCATTTACAAGCCTATGCTAAGGCAACATACATTTCAAGGCGTCTTCTAATGACACCATGCATAGGATAGACTCCAACACTTAGGGTTGAAGCAAGAGGCTACTGCACCATGGTATATGGAAATTGTAGTATTACTATTTTCAGTTTCCACCAAAGGACATGACACAGGAAGCACAGCAGCTTAGATGGAGGCTTTCTACCAAGGCCTGTGGTGAAAGGACAAAGATTTGAAACTAAAAGTGGATCCATCAGGTTTGATGGGACCTTGAGCATGGAAGATAGACCTGCCCATGGCAGGGGGTGCAAAACTGGGTGATCTTTAAAGGTCCCTTCCAACTAAAACTGATACGTGGATGTCTTGTCTGCAGGAGACTTCCAGGTTCAGTTGTAAGGCACGTCCACAGAGAATATCAAGTTTTCAGTAAGCCTTGACCAAAGATTTGCTTTACTTTTTAAGGATGAATACATATATGCACGACTCAGACCTATTTCACCATATTTGAAATCCAGTTAAGCACCTTTCTCCACCCTCTCCCTAGTTGTTACTATATGTGGGTCTTCTCTGTCTACTATGCAGAAGTAGGTAAGATTTGTTTCATATCTAACCCAAAAGCTTCCAGGGAGCAGTCTGCTCTTTTTGTCTGCTCCAAGTTTCAACATGGAAACAGATTATATTACCTAGTGCACCTAGTTTTGTAACACTGGAAGCTCAGCAGGGACTTGACTCACTTCTGTAGCAGAGAGTCTAGCTGTGGGAGGATGACAAAACCCTCAAAATCAAGAGGGCAGAGACCGAGGATACAGAGCTCTGCTTTGGTCTTGCCACTTTTTCTAAGCAATATTTTGCCTTGGATTTCACTCCTTCAACACACATCATTCCAGCTCTATACAACAAATACATGCCTCTACCCTCAAAGCTTTAGACAGTAACACCACCAGCTCCACATAGCGGAATCAAACACAGAAGACTTTCCTCAGTTATCCCAGCATGGTCGAATCTTGGGATTCTACCCAGAGACAGCAGAATCTTGGGAGAGAACACAGCCCAAGCAAAGCAGAAGCAGCTGTGTTCTCTCTTCCCCACTAGGTTCCCTCTGTCTGTCTGGTCTCATACAGGTCTCCTAGAAAGAGGGGCAGTTTCAGATACATAGCCCTTTACTCCCATTAATGCTTTTCAAGGCAAGTCTTCTGGGTACTGGAACTGTGTTCTTAACATAAACCCAAAATCTAGTGTTTGGCCTACTGAAAACTACCAAGTCTTTTTAAACCAAAGATCAGAACATATACAAATATGGTGGAAATTTTCCTATTAAGCATTGATTATTACCTAAAATTTAATGGGTTTATACTCCTTCATGTTTTGTTTCCATTAACAATTTTGCTCCAATCTCAAAAATAAAATCCAATTTAAACAATCACAAACAAGGAGCTTGCATATCTCATTTACATTATGCATAAAAAAGCAACTAGAGATTTTCAGTTTATATCCTGCTTTTTGTTGCTGTGTGCATGTCTCCTTGGACTAAAGAATGGTTTATCTGGGGGCAAAGTAATTGGTTTTATAACATGGATTTATATGAAACTCAAGAACCTACAAGTCATACAACCAATGTAAAACACTCAGCAAGATCTGCCACACTCCTCCCTACCTCCCAAAATTCCCTTTTTACATTTAATTTCTTCCAGTCTGTCTCAACCACTGACCCAGAATTTCACACTCTGCAGCTTTAGTATTTTTACATAGTTAATACTTCAAGGATATCTCCTGTGAGGAGCACTGATAAATTGCTTTCCTTTGCCATCATGAGATACTGCTTTCCTTTGCCATCATGAGTTGATAACCTCCTCCAAAATCTGTCAGTGTATCTGGTATTTTCTCCACTGTGATTCCTGAGGCTACTCCCACTGCTACCCTGTGGCCTACCAAAGATGGGGCAAATCTACAGAGACAGAAACAAGTGGTTTTGTTTAACAAATAACTATAACATCTCAGAGACTGAGACAAATTAATTCCCTAATCTGTATAATACAAAAATCACTCCAGTTTGCTGTATGAAGGACAGAGTCACTGGACTGGGTTGAAACATGAGCCTGGGACTCCATAGAATCCCTAATGTGCTATCCTGAGCCATTTTACAATCTTGTTAGAGTACAAGAGTTCTCTGAGGCAGTTCACCTTCCCTTTTCAGTTCCTAGGTTAGGACTTGCTTGATGTCTCCTAATAGTGCTGTCCTGTAGTCTCCCCACGTCTCACATACAGAGGGAGCTTTCCAGGGTCTGAAAGAACTTATTTTATTGGGGTACTATTCTGTTCTTGCCCTGCTCCTGGACAAATGGATGTTGTTCTGCATACCCAAGACAATGGTCAAGGAGACCATCTGGCTTGGTGCAATATTGTTAAAAAGTATTTTTGTTTTTGTTTTTTTTTTTTCTTCCAAGCTCAGTTGTTTATTCTTATTTGTAGTATTTGGCTGCATAAGGCCTATGAGTTACTCAGCCATATAGCTTCCAAGGGAGTTGGTTGAATTATCGTCCCTTGAAGCTGCTGAAGAGATGCATAGATGTGGTGCTAAGAGGCATGGTTTAGCACCAGACTTGCTAGAATTAGACAATGGTGGAAATCAAAGATCTCCATGTTTTTTTTTTCCAACAGAAATTGTTCTATAATTCTTTGAAATTCATTCAAACCACAGACCGTTATCCTGTAATGTTAACAGCAAATTACAGAAGCAGGATAGGTAAGAGGTCAACTCTGTAACTTAATTATGAATCCTGGCAGAGACATTTGTAAGCATAACACACAAAAGTTCGGCATTTGCTTTGGCTACATGACTGGACTCAGGCTTATATTTTTAGGATACAATTACTTTTGAGCATCCAATATTCCTCATTAACATCTTATTTCACTTCCAAGTATCTCCTTTAAATAGGGGAAGTCTTTGATCTCTATTGAGTAAGACAAGCTCCAAAAGTTAGAATGACCAAAATTATATTGGAAATGTAGAGTGGCATGCCAGTATTCTTTGCAGGATGCTCACTACCAACCAAGAACTTCAGGGGGAAAAAAAAAAAAAAAAAGTTTTCAACCAGTCTAGTGTTGTGGCAGGCCTAAGCAGGCCAAAATAGGCTTATACATGTCCTGGCATGCCCAGACATGTTTTTCTGCTCTCCCTCCTTGTGTTTTGGGGAGAAGCAACGGTGGGAAAGAGGACAAAAAGCCTGGAACCACTGAGTCTGAGGACTCTGGCTTGCCCAGACTTGTTTTGCATCCTGTGGTAAACAAGGTACACACGGTTGCCTTGTGCAAGGCCTGTGTGCTGCCCCAATTGGGGTAAAGCAAGCCTATGGCTTCACCTAATATGGCCAAGCTTGGCTAACTGCCATTCTGATTGGCTATTCTGTGTCCAAAGGCCCATTAGTCTCGGGCTGTATTGATAAAAAGGGATGAGCAGGTAGCACAATGTGCTCTCTGCTGTTGTATTCATGGTGCCGCTGCTGCCTCACTGCATCCTGAACTGTGTGGAACTCCACTACCAGGAGCAGGCTCTAAATGCCTGCAGGTGATCAGCCTGCATAGCCAGTGTGACATTGTGCCAAGTCTGCACATGGCATCAGATCCTGCCTGCCCCTCTGCAAGGCTTCTGCTGAATCGAGAATCAAGAGGAACCAGGTCAGAGACTGTGCCAGACTCCCAGCTTCCTGAGAAAAGAGCCTGGGAAAACTCCAAAGCCTCTAACGGCTTTGAGACCACCAACAGCAACCCCCTCCGTATGCTTTGGGTACTGTCCAATAATATTTTGAGAGTAAATACTTAAAGCCTCTTGTAATCACTAATTGCCTTCTGCCATAAGCAGAAAGGAGCTTCTTGTGTCCATCTAGTGGATAAGCAGGATAACTAACCGCAAGCGGTATATGGACCAAAAAAACCTTCTCTTCCAGTAAAGATGTTTGCTTATGCTAGTTACCTCTTAAAATGTTCCAGTTTTGCCTGTTCCCTCCGTGTATAAATTTTCAAACCATGCATTTCAAACCTTGTAAATAAATTTTCTGGAGAGATTTAATTTTAATAAACAATTTTCATCGTTATTAAGAATCTTTGCCTGGATATAAAAATTAATATCAATTATTAATTTTGCATCATTCAAAACACCTAGTGGGAAGTATTTGAATCGTGATTGAGCAGATTGTACTAATGTAGCTGGGCTATAGTTACAGCAACTTATTCACAAACAGATGTGACAATCCTGCACTTCCCGAGGTTCTCTCTTCGGTTTGCTCTTTTCTTCCTCCTATAAATTCAGCAGTCACTAGATGGCGTCCTGGTTCTGTCACAGTGCTCCTGTGCGGGAAGGAGTGGGTGGGCAAATCAGAGCTACACAGAACACAAAATCCCAGACCCTGGTTCAGCTGACATACTTGAGCTTAATTTCTGTTAGCTCTCCTGAGGTTTAAGAATGTAAGTGGCACTTTAGAAATGTCTATATAGAATCTTAGAACAGTAAGGTTGAAAGGGACCTCAAGGATCATCTAGTTCCAACCCCCTGTCATAGGCAGGGACACCTCCCACTAGTACAGGTCACTCAAGGCCTCGTCCAACTTGGCCTCGAACACGTCCAGGGAGGGAGCATTCACAACCGTCCTGGGCAACCTGTTCTAGTGCCTCACCACCCTCACTGTAAAGAATTTCCTCCTCACATCTAGTCTAAATCTCCCCTCTGCCAGTTTAAACCCATTGCCCCTAGTCCTGTCATTGCAAGACCTTGTCAATAGTCCCTCCCCAGCCTTCCTGTAGCCCCCTTCAGATACTGGAAGGCTACTATAAGGTCTCCTCGAAGCCTTCTCTTCTCCAGGCTGAAGAGCCCCAACTCTCTCAGCCTGTCCTCATAGGAGAGCTGCTCCAGCCCTCTGATCATCTTTGTGGCCCTCCTCTGGACCCGCTCCAACACCTCAATGTCCTTCCTGTGCTGGAGGCTGCACACAGTACTCTGTTAAGTCTATATCCACGGGGATAACATCGATGGGACTGAGTAGTTTAAACGGTGTTTTTTCCATTTGGACATTAGACTGGCTTGCCAGAATTACCTGAGATCCCAGGATATAGTTCTGACTGCTCTCAAGACAGGAGGCTGCAGTACACAAAATGTTGCTCTTTGTTGGTTTCTAGTCAGGTGAAAGAAAGGAGCTTCAATGGATTCTTCATATGTTTAGGAAAGACAGAAAAGTTGATAACTACAGAACTGTTTAGAATTGTCAAATTAATGGACAGTGTTAAGACATTTTAGCCGCCTTCTACAGTTCCAGAAAGTTGTCCAATAGCTCATTGCCTAATCCCAGTGCTGATAATGGAGAATCGTCTTAGGAGTAAACATTCACCTTCAGAGTTTAACTAGGATGGAAGAGACTCAGCAAAACAGAGTAAGATGGCAAAACAGGGCTGGCAGCATTAGCTTAAAAGGAGAGGTCTTCAAAGCCCAGTCATTTTATGGTAGTATTTGTGCAGTCACTTGTCACATGTGGAGCAGTTTACACCCAAGAGGCTAAAGGCTCACTTCAGCTTTGAAATGCTCAAGATAATGCTTGATTAAAGATATCTTCCCAGAGTTGCTGGTACCACAGACATGCACAGATGTTCAGGGACAGCAGGGGGCTAGCTTCATCTGTATCCACAGACAGCAAATTCTACTCCCAGACCCCCAGAAGAATAGCTACACTTCAGTGGTTTCAGGTTGCTTTTTGTGGGGAGATGAGAGCTATAAGGTGCAGAGGTTCATAAACAGTCACTGCTCCTCCTGCATCCTAGTTGGAACCCCCTCAGAAGTGGAGCAAGACATTCCTCTGCACTAAGGCAAATGGTGGCAGTGGTCAGCTATCTACAAGCCTGCACTACTGAAAGAAGGCAGAACTCTCAATCACCACGTCACAGAGACTGGGAGGAAAAATAATAATCAGTGTTTAACCTCGTTTTTCTCTGCCGTCTGCACTTTGATATCACTGGCATATGCAAGCTTTCTAGGACAAACCTAGGCTAGAGTTAATCCCTTGTACGGTCATTCAAGCTACATTATACTAAAGATAGTAACAGATGTAATAAGTCTGTTCTCCACTATTTTTCCTGTCTAACAGGAAGACAGAAGCTTCTATTCCAGCCTGGCACAATCCATTTCAGCCAGTGACCCAGGGACACTGTCATCTAAGTATGGCCATTAATTGTCTCTTCATGTCATGCCAGCTCAGACATGCACATATAGCTTGTTCTAGCTGAGGTTCCCTGTGCTTTGCAGATTGTTCTCCAGGAGGAGAGAAGAAAGGAGGAAGAGAGATGTCATGAGTGCAGCACAGACAACAAAAAAAGACTGTGCAGTTCCAGACTCAGACTCAAGATTTCTGTGAGTGCTAATTCCTGCTGAAAGCAACTGGGACCTTGGGATCTAAACAGGTTTATGGACTGAGACCGAAACTACCCCCTTGGTAATCCTAGTACTGAAGGAAGGGGAAAGAACTGCTTACTTCCTTTCGAGGTAGTGGAGGTGTTAGACTGCCTTTGTGTTTATGTCATTTGGCTGGACAGTTTAAAGAAAAACAAACAAACAAGCAAGTTGACAAACAAGTCAGGCTTTCTGCATGAGCAGCAGTTAGACAAGTCAATTTTTGGTTCAAAAGGAGAGTGTTAAGAAACATGGGCAGGCTGGAGAAAGGGCAGCACACATATTGGCTAGACAACTTGAAACAGTTAAAGTTTAAAATAAACAGAACTCCCTCACATAAAAAAAGACTCAACTGCCATCTGCCCCAGACCAGTATAGTTGTGAAAGACAGGGAGAATTAGTAGATAAATGTCTTTTAGAAACTTGTTAGGGAGAGGACTTGGGCAGGGTACCTTTGCATAACCTGAAAGCATCAGAAAGTCAGTCTCGAATGCTTCCTGCAGAGGGAAGACAGTACCAACTATCCCAAGTGGTAGCCACACTGATACTGCCACACTTCTGATAAGTAACAGACTATATTCTCATTGACGAGGGCCAGGTCACACAGGTGGTGTTTTTGGAGAAAATATCAATTTTTATGACGTCCATTCGATTTCCCAAGAGTTGCATACACATTAGATAGGGTCTTACCTAATGCCTTGCTGCCATGAGTTAGCTTAAAAATGTAGGCAATCAGTTGTCAGAGCAGGAAGGAGCATAGGTTTCCCTTCTTTAAAACAGATTGATATGTTTTGAAGTCAATTCAGATTTATTCATGTTCTTTAATAACATTTTGAAGCCTATCATAGCATTCAGCAATTAATCAGTACATTACTGTAGTCTTGAATCAGGAAACACAAGGTGAAACAAGAGACTTACAACAGATCATGTCTAAAGAAATAAAGGCTGCCATAAGCAAGTTTCAATCAAATGATGACATTTATATCCTAGCCATAGCCTTGGTGATCACAGCCCAGACCCTTCACTTCAACTCCAGGCCTCTCCTCAGAAAAGTCCAAATTCTTCTAATTGCAAAAGCTTCCCAGGGCAGAATGGCCTCCTTAGCTTGGCACAGACTCACTATTTTAGCCAAGCTGCTACATAATTTGACCAGTTTAGTTTGGCTACTTTCCTGACAGGCATAGGAGCTAGAAAAACATGGAAAGGCAGTGCTGGATGTTCGTGTCAATGCTTCACAAACCTCAGCTTTAGGATACTTATGCATTAACTGGTGCCATACCCCCACAGCCAGTGAAAGAAGTTTAACTTAATTTAGTATGCCTACAGCTGGGATGGAAGTCCTTCCAATACAACATACTCTAAGGCAGAAGGTACAGGAGAAAAGCATCAAGGTGCCATAGTCTCTGTGTGTTACTCAGCCTTCCCACATGCAGCAGCCATTTGCTAGGCAGTCTAGGCTAGGAAAACATAACTCTCTCTTAACAGTACCCCCAAGTATACTTGCTTAACACTGCAGCCCTAAAAGGTAACTTTATTTACACCACAGAAGTCTCTCTACTTCTTTGTTACCCGTTTGAAATGGAAAGCCTTGTTTGTTTTAAGAGAAAGGTTCCAAGCAGGTCAGCAGGAACATGTACAGACACAGGTTCAGCCTCTACTCTGCTATAAATGCAACAGACAACTCTCTGGATATTACAAGTCTGCAATACAAGATGTTTTAAGATGCCTTTAAGGGAAAGAAGCACACAGCATGCTTTAATGTACATTTCAAGTTAAGAAGATAGAGCTACCAAGTATTTCTGGCAGTTACAGCCTTGGTCACACTACACTTCAGTTTCCTCTTTTTAATGTATATTTTATACCTTTGTCTACCTGAAAAACAACAGAATTATGAAAAAAACTCATAACATTAATATAGTTATTTATCCCCAAGGAAGGAAGGATCATTAACTAAAGTAATCATTCTGAGTAAGAGAATAATTCAGAATGCACCAAGCCCTTCAGGTCAGAAGTTTCTTTTATTTCCTGGCAACCGTACTCTAATTAGATGTATCATACACTATGACACCTACTTCTTCTTGAGAAGCAGCACAAAATTTATGTCAAGTTACATCATGGACAGTGTAGAAGTAGGTCCAACTCCTAGTTACACTAGTCCTTAATCAAATGGTTTAAATAAAGATAAAACAAAATTCACATCATGTAGTTAAAGGTTTAGTGGAAGAACTGTAATGTGTTTGCTCCTTACTGCCTATAATTGCTAACAGATTAATTTTGAGCAACACATTCCCTTTAACTAGAAATGTATTCATTTAAGGATTACTAGAGGAGGATTCATTAGGTATTTCAATTGTTTTCTGCAGCAGGATCACACACAGAGAGCATAATTTACCAAAGTCATAAGGTTAACACTAAAGCTGACAGCTCCACTACAAGGATAAAAACATAGCACAACAGAAGCTCTAATGCCTCTTGCTGAGCACAATAAATAAAGCTTACATAAATCCTATCTTCCACCACAAAAAGACCACACCAAAAAGACAGACAGAAACCCCAAAACCCAAGCAACAATGACAAAAGACAACAGAAAACCTACAGCCACCTTCTCTACCAGCACTCCATCTCTCCCAGTCTCTTAAGAGGCCACACTCATTCTGCCACCACCCCTTTTATCCCCAAACTACTTTCATTGCAGTTTTGTTTCATCTGGATATCTGTCAATCAGCAGAAGCTGATGAACTGAGCCACACCAATCAAGGTGTCTAGTGAAATCCAGGTGTTCTCAAAGAGCCAAGCTAATGAAATTAATGGGCCACATTATGCTGGGAATCATCTGGTAACTTTTAAAATGTATGTCTCTGCTCCAATTCAGTCAAGCATTGAATCCCTGCAGCCCCCAATGCATCCACAGGAATCTATGCTAAATTTCCTGGCAGGTTGTGAGATGCAGTCTCAAATACTCAGTATTGCAACAGTCTAATGGCCCAATGACCTGGACACTTATGGCAAGATGTGTATTCAAAGAAATGTCCTAATTTTAGTGTTGCAGAAACAACACTACCTGATTCCAGCTGTGTTGGAGGCAGCTGAAAGGATTTATCAGACATTGGAACACCACCACTCGGGGCAATGGTGGAGTCCCATCACTGGCAGTGCTTAGGGATATGGTTTAGTCTTGGACATGTCAGTGTTAGGTTAATGATTTGACTCAATGATCTTAGAGATTTTTTCCAATTTAGGCAATTCTCTGAGAGCTGGAACTTCTTCTCTCTTTGCCTCCCTTTGTTCCTGTCAGGATGGCAGCCATGAGTGACAGTCATACTTACTGGACATTTCTGGACTGAAATAATACACAGCTCATCTCACTCCTGCTGCTAAAAAAGTGCTATTTGGTTGTGGAAATCTTCTCTATTCCCCAGGCCTGGCTTTGCTTCAGCAATTGAGAGACAGAAAGCTACAGACAGTCCCTGCAGGTTGTTAAATATGGACAAAATAATGTGCCATATAAAATCATTGAAAATATAATAAATCAGTTTGAGAACAGTAGACTCTCCACACCACTGCACTATATGAATGGCCTGTTCCATACCTGAGGGTAATGTCCTAGTAGCAGGTCAAGCCAAACAATAGTGCCCTTCAACCTTGTGTAGCATGTGCCCTTTCCCTACTGTTTCTTGATGGTCTGCCAGTTCTGGAGGCATAGCTTTCCAGGGGTCAGACTCTTCCACTAACACCAGTGCTGGTGTGGAGTAACTAGTCTATCTATTGGAATTTATTCAGATTTACACCAGCACAATGGAAATCAAGATTCCAAGGTACGGCAGTGCACAAAACAAGGCTTTGCAAAAGTTTGAGGTGTCACCTTCTAATTGATGATTGGAACAGGTTAGAATGTCCATTGGCACCCCAGGCACTCACATTTACATCACCTCCCTTTGCACTAACCATTGTTTCCTCACTATATATAAGCACATTCTACTCCAATTATGAAATTTGAGTGGCTTGGGCAAATATGGTAAGTTAGCAGATCATGGAGGGGGGGTGCGTGTGTGTATGTATACTGGAGGTATTTTTTAATCTCAGTTTATTTGGAACAGTAGGACTCGGCCTTAATTCTATGCAAGTTATTCTGCTAGGCCTCTGAAAAAAAACACACCTAATTTAAAATAAAAGTTCTTGTTTCTTTTTTAGAAATTCTTGCTGCTCTGTTACTTGATCCTTCTCCTCTTGAGGTCTTTGTGTGACGCTCGCTGTTACTTTAGACGAGCCAGCAAATATGGTAAGAATGGCAAATATATAAGACATTAATTAAAATATTTAAAGCCTTTTTTTCCCCCCTTAGAAATGTTGAAATAATGTAATATGTTCTTTGCTGAGGAATGATCCAAACAGCTGCATACTCAGGAATCAACTGGAGGCATTTCTGGACAGAGAAATGTCCTGTTCAATTGTTACCCTCTAGGCTGATGTATAACTGAAATCCTTGCCAGTGCAGAAAAAAAATACATACTTTAAGGAGCATTGACTAACCTGAGGGGTTAGTCAAAAACAATACAAGTTGCATTTAAATTCAATCTAGCAGAACAAGTTGAAGTCTAACAAGAATTGGAGAGAAGGAAGAAATTAAAGTCTATACCTGTATGTCGCATATGACAAAGGGCAGAAAGATCCTACCATAGCCATAAGATAAGGTATTTATCAGATCCCTTGCAATAGCAGAATAGTACTTCTCTGGTATGTGATTGCTAATACTGTATCATGCTATGTTATACATCCATGCACACTTGAGGAGTAAGGACGTAGTACCTTTTCTGCTGAGCAGCAGCTTAGATTCTTACTCGGTGTGACTCAGTGGAAATCATTCCTTTGATTGCTGGTTCACAAACACAAGACAATGGTCTGTGCCTACTGATACATGCTCATACTGGTCTACTAATTATTCTTTTCTGGTGTATTCATGCAGGTTGCCTTTCAGACAGCAACCTCTATGTTTTTGGTGCAGTATGGAAAACTGAAGATTGTTACCAATGCAAGTGTAAGATGACTGCAATGGTTTGCTGCAGCTTGTAAGTTTACTTAAATTATTGTTTGCTTATTCAGGTACATTTCAATTGAAATGTTCAGACTTTAAAAAGTATGCACTGGAATTTTGTACTCAAATGAGCAAAATTCCTCTTCTTGTTTCCCAGTTAGCTCTAACTGTGACCATGCAGGATATTCTGGCAATCACATAGACTTCTTTAGGAAGAAACAAAATGAAAGACAGTTAGGATTTTTCCAGCACACAACTGTTCCTCACCACCTAGTCCTTTTGATTCTGACACTAACTGGGTGCACACTTCCCTTTATTTTCTGCTTTCATCCTCCTATTCAACAGCTTCTCTCCAGATCCCTAAACAACACATACTTCTGCAGCTCTGTACCAGACCAGTGGCCTGCTTGCAAGCATCTAATCAGGCCAGAGCTGCTCCACATCCTTCCTATGCTGCCAAGAGCCCACTTTTCCTGCTTATCAAAACATGACACAAAGCCCTGCTCTGATAATTTACTTTCTAAATCTTCTTATGCCTTTCTGCCTCGTGGGTGGCAGATGACACATCAAGAAGAGCTATGTATTCCTGAATATGGTGGTGTCAACTAATTTTCTCCCTAGAAAGCTGGAAAATTCTTGAGACAAGGCAGAAAGTGTACCATAAAGTATCTGTGAGGAAGGATACGACCCAATGAACGCTTGGTGGGACATATGCCTGGCTATCCTCAGCCATAGGAGGGAGGGAGTCTGCCGGTTCTGTGAAAAGGCTCTGTTAGGAGATAATCATGCTGGGGTGATTTAGGAACTTTAAGTAGTTTGTTACTACCAAGCAAGTTTGAATGGGGAAAACAGAATTCATCCCTATTTTGTCTCTGCATAGTCATTTATCACAGAATGGTCTGGGGTGGAAGAGACCTTCCAAGGTCATTTAGTCCAACCCTCTCTGCAGTAAGCAGGGGCATCCTCAACTAGATCAGGTTGCCCAGTGCCCTGTCAAGCCTCACCTTGAGTATGTCCAGGGATGGGGACCCAGCCACCTCCCTGGGCAACCTGTTCCACTGTTCCAATCTCTAACAGAATGACTCATGAGAACTGCATTTAAATGAGAACCAATATTGGGAAATGACTTGTTAACAGCCATGATCAGGGCTCTGTATTCCTCCTATGATAATTCATAGCACTTGTATCAATGGAATCCATGAATCAAATTGATCAATGATGTAGCTTGCTCCAGGATGGCTGTGGCTCAGTAAGTATTCTTTTCGGTCTCCATCTTGGTTTCTGATTTTCTCTTTGCCTTTTTCAATGACAGGGTTTTAATCCCCAAGAACTATGACAAGGTGAACTGTGTTGGTCTATTTCACAAGAAAAGCTGTTCCATTCGAGTAGTGAGGAAGACTGACCCTGAAGTAAGCTGCAAAGTCTACAATGGAGTTGGTTAGGTGTATTTCCCCTTTTTTGCACCTACCCTAGAAGCTGAAGATGCTCTTGATCTTTCCTTTAAAAGAAAGCAACAAAGCCACGTGGTTTCAGAAGGAATGGGTTTGCCTTTTGCCTGTCACAGCTTTAATTGTGCCACATCTATCTAATGTCTGATACCAGGTGGTTTGTCTTGTAACATACACATTTGGAACCAAGCTTTACCAGACAGCTTTGTGACTTTTTTTTTTTTTTTCCTGTGGGAATCTAGAGTTAAATAAATTTTCACATACATCACATCACTGATTTTCCTTCTAAGTAGCCACTGCTTGGTCTTATGGAAAACAGAAGAATTCACGGTGTCAGTAAACGTTTATAAATCTAATTATTGATTTGGAAGTCATTTAGCTTTTAGAGTAACAGGTATTATATAAATTGTTGCCAGACAAGCGGATTTATTATGCTCACTGGCATTTCCCCAAGGACATGTATACCAGAAGAATGGGAAGAAACAAAGCAGAAAACAGCCCTCTGAGAGCCTCCGCCTACATTGGTGCCTTGTGTAGGTCAATCCATTAGTGCAGATGCACAAGGGAAAATATTCTCCAGGAGATGACTGGTATATTACAAAAAAAGTCAAGCACATGCCTGAGAGTCTAACCTGCTGCGAAGAAATGCCATATAAATAGCTCTGTGGCCTTCCATGCTGGGGTAGAATTTCCTGCAATAATCTTGTTTGGATCAAAGTCTGCTGCAAAACAACCTCATGAAAGCTGTTTGGACAGAAAATCTAGACTATAAAACATATTTAGCCACCAGACTTCAGGCATTACACTGTTCCTGGTACAAAGTCTGCCAAAGTCCTTTGTATGAGACATATCCTATAAAACATATTTAGATGATATTAAGAACAATTATAACAAGAGCACTGTGCAGTTTAAAAGGCCCAAATAAATCATCTAGAGTGTGTTCAGTTTATTCAACACTGACATCATAAGTGTTTGTTTCATCTGCCTTTCCTCTACCTTGCTGAAATACATTATAATGAAATATGTCAACCAATGGAAACAACAACTTCTTTTTAATATCTGTTATGGAAAACCTCAATCATGTGGCCTATTTTCAAGTGTGATGCTGACAGAAAACCTGCACATACTAAAGAAAACAGCTTAAAAGTTAGAACAAAACCCATCTGTGGCTCCAGGTACTACCAGAAAGTCATTGAGGTAATTCCAGAAAGCAGGTAGAGTAAGAAATACAGTTGTATCGTCTTAAATTTTCAGCCCCCAGGATTACTTAGAACTGGCTAGTAGCAGCTCCTTTTGACAATGTCCTTCTGTGTTTTCTTGGTAGTAATGAAGTGGACAGCACTGGAGCTGGTTGTGACCTTTCCAGCCTGGGAACAGTTGACACTGGAGGACCCCTCACTTTTCAGCTTGCTGTGGGTAGATCAGGGGATTTCAGTTAGTTATATACATGGGGAAAATAGATTTAACGCATCATGCTGTCAGCCTCCTAAATACTAGATGCTTTTATAGAGGCTTGACTAGGGGTCTTTGAGTAACAGCACAACTTTTTTGAAGGCTTGAACATCAACTAAGCACTTCAGAAAAATCCCTGGGAAGATACATCAGTTTCATAGTTCCCTGCATGGAAGGAGGGTTATGAACAAATTGGAGAAGGATGAAAATGATTGAAATTACAATTCTACCTCAGAGAGAGGTAGAGATTCTAACAAAATAAAGCCAAATTAAGCTTTTGCAAAATGCCTGTGAGGATGCCACATAGACCTGGTAAGCTTAACATACAAGTAGATTATATACAGTTCTATGGCACATTTTCTCCATATGCTTTTGTCATTGAGTACCTAGTATTACTCTTTGTGGGCACTGTTTGCTCACTGTTTAACAGTGCCAGCTAAAGCAGGACTCCAGATGCTGCTTTGCAATTAGATTTTCTAAACATACTGTAGGAGAATACTGTCATTGCATGCTCAGAGGAAAAAAAAAAAGAGCATCAGGGCTCAGTCACTGGAGGCTGATGTGACTGATGATCTGACACAAGAACACTGAAAGATACCCTCAAAGCATCCAAAGTACAACTATAATCCCACTGCTGTGACAGTCCTATCACTACTAGGTCCTGCTGTCACCATAACCACTTGCAAAAAGGGGTTATTTGGCCACAGCAGAGGACTATTTCCTGGTGCACCTGTCTACCTCTGAAACACACTGTCTGCATGGAGTCCAGTTGTCTTATTGCACTGGTTTGAGCCAGAACAGAACAAGTTCTGTCCAGTGATTTTACTCTCAGTTTCATCTCAGTCTCTTCTGTGTAACTGCACTTCCTGAAATTAGTGTCTCTGTCTAGTAGTGATAATGTTCCATGTTTCTACTTAAGACCAAGGACTGATACACAGGCCAAGGTCACTGCTAAATCTTGTGTACTGCATTGGGGGTGCAGAGTAAATGGCCACACCCGCAGATGGAGTGGACAGTTCAGATGACCCTAAACTGACGAATGAGGTATGCCATTCCATACATGTCATAGCCAGTAAAAAGCTGAGGAGAACAAAGTTCAAGTTCTTCTCTTCTCTCTCTTCTTCAATGTCCAGCAACTGAGGACAACTCTGCTCTACCTTCAATTCCAATCCACGAGTTCCTGAATTTCAGAATGCAGCTCCTGAATCTGAGTTTGCTACTGAGTCCAGTCTGGGACTTCTGCCACAGGTCAGTGGTGACAGTGACTAGTTGTCCTTGGGTGGTTTGGTTTGATATTGAGTTTGTGTATATTTGTGTGCTGGTTTAAGGCTAATTGGAATATTTTAATAGAGAAAATTTTATTATAGGCTGTGAAAAGGAAACAATGGTGATGTCTACTTCACTCATAGGCTTGCTGACACAAATAAAACTAAGAACATAAACATTAGATAAGACAGTCGGGCT
>WBNM01041948.1:331947-430179 GCA_013399055.1 Ramphastos sulfuratus
GAGGTCTGTGGTAGTGGGTTGGACTTGATGATCTTTGAGGTCTCTTCCAACCTTGCTCTACTGTGATACTGTGATACTGTGATTACTATTATTTTTATTAAAGTAATTTTAGTTTTACAATTCACAGAATCACAGAAACATCCAGGTTGGAAAAGCCCCTCAGGATCACCAAGTCCAACCTATAATCCTATTGTACAAGATTTGCCTTAAACCATATCCCTAAACACCACATCCAAATGACCCTTAAACACATCTAGGGTGGATGACTCAAGCACCTCCCTGGGCAGCTCATTCCAGTGCCTGACCACACTCTTCCTGAAAAACTTTTTCCTAATGTCCAATCTAAACCTATCCAGCCTCAGCTTGAGGCCATTCCCTCTTGTCCTGTCTCCAATTACCTGTGAGAAGAGACCAGCACCAGCCTCTCCACAACTTCCCTTCAGGTAATTATAGACAGCAATGAGGTCTCCTCTCAGCCTCCTCTTACTCAAACTAAACAGCCCCAGCTCCCTCAGTTGCTCCTCATAAGATTTGTTCTCTAGGCGCTTCACCAGCTTTGTTGCTCTCGTCTGGACCTGCTCCAACAGCTCCACATCTCTCTTGTGTTGAGGTGCCCAAAACTGAACAATACTCAAGGTGTGGCCTCACCAAAGCTGAGTACAAGAGGAAAATCACCTCGCTACTCCTGCTGGCCACAGCATTTTTCATACAAGCCTCTCACCTTATTCCTTTTCTCTTCCCTTTGGTAATAGAAAGCATCTGTCACTTGTCTAGTGGCCAGCCCAGTCCTAACCCTTGCAGTGAAAACAGGACAGTTCCCCAGTGCCTTCTCATGCAAGGACCACATGCTGTGGACAGAAAGTGGGAACGAGCCTTCTTATTGCTCTTTGAGTAGTAGCAGAACCTCATGTCATGCCAACTAGAGTTTTTTTTACTCCATTCCCTATCAAAAGCAAACATGGGCTGGTCTGTTGGTTGCTGGAATCAATGCAAATCTACTGATATGAACAGAAGCTGCCAATCTGACCAGCACATGACTGGCAATAGCTGGGGTTACAGTATTTCCATGTTACTTGAATATGGCCACATTTAATTTTACTATACAATGGGGACTATTGAACCAGCCAGCTTGGGTACTGGCATCCCTTTCAGCAAGGAGCTGAAGCAAGCCTACAAGACCCACCTGAATAAGGAAACATACATATACATGTTATTTTTTGTCTTTATGCTGCCATTCTCACACCAAGGTAGCTGCAGTATTGTCCCTTCTATGCCGTAGTCCCAACAGCTACTACGTGGCAGCTCCAAATCCACCATGTCTCAGCTTACAGTCAGCGGCTGCTGTGTGCATGGAAGTACGAGCTACACAAACTAGTCCAGGGTTGGAATGACTCAAATGCTGCTCCCACATTACCTTACTAATAGTGAGCATTTTCACCCTGCAGTTTGAACACAATGCGGAAAGAATATGTATGTTAACAGGACTCTATTGCGGCCCTATTCACCTTGTAAAGTTGCCAGAATCTTACTACAGTAGTTCATCATTAAAAAGAAGGAAAACAGAAAGTCCCAGATGCCATAGTAAAATACTGGTGGTTAGGTCATTTCCTGATCCCTGAGTGGCAGAGCCCTGAGCAGTCTTCCAGGAACAGTGCTGCAGCTGTTCTCTGTTGACTTTTAAGAAGTGAGCAGATGCTAATTTGCTAGTTTGTAGGCTCTGCCCAAATGCTTAAATTGAGAGAATAAAAATGATATGGCATAGTTTTAAGTATTTGGGAGATGTGGAGGTAAAGCTGATTCAGGTATGCTGGCAGCTGAGATGGGTAAGAATAGCTCATTAGTAAAAGGACTGTTTCCTATCGGGTTTTGTCTCCTTTCTTTAATGCTTTAAACAGCAGAACACACAAATTTGATAAATAAATTAAGGAAGAAATGAAAGTGACCAGGACAGCTACATAAACCATTTCAGCTTTTCTGACTCCACTAAGATAGGAAGCTTCTACTTCCTAAGGAGCTGGAAAGAGGCTCAGAATCTGTGCAGGCTGATGCCTTTTCAGCTAGAGCACAGACTTCATGTCCTCTTCCCTAACCAGATCAGAAAGGTCATCTCCTTCACAGAATCACAGAATTAACCAGGTTGGAAAAGACCTCTAAGATCATCAAGTCCAACCTGTCACCTAACCCTTCTAATTAACTAAACCATGGCACTAAATGCCTCATCCAGCCTCCTTTTAACCACCTCCAGGGAGCTGCCTGGTCAAAAGTGAAACACTGAGGCATGGGATGCCAGTTCAAATTAGACAGCAAACAGAGCTCTTGAAAAGAAGGCTGGGAAATACAAGAAAAATAATTCAAAATAAGAAGCAGCTCAAGCATGCCCTGAAAAAAAGAATCCGTTACTAAGGACAAGTCTTCAGCTCACATCACTCATACAGATTCCAGTTTTATGCTTCTCAACATCATAAGACATGAGAAATGCCAAAATATCCTAGAAAGATCTTAAATACTCTGCTTTTCCTTTGATTATTTCTCTAATGACAGAAAAAGCCAGTTAGCTTCTGAAGCAGATGACCATCTGTAAAACCTGATAGCAGAAAGAAAAGCTCAAGAATACAGTACAAGTGAAAAACTATTACCACAGTTAAGTTAGTTGATAAGAACCTGTACGTATTTTGTTATTGAAATATTTTGATTTCTGTTGACTTACTGCATGCCTGAAAATGAAAATATAAAACATATTTGCTACAACTACTCTTCACACCTTTAAAAAGTCCCTAGAATAACATTATCCACTGGACTAGTTAAGTAATTGATCATAGCTTAAAATCTACTTTAAGTAAAGACGAACTAGTTTATTGTGATATAACCCTTGGAAATATTATGTCTGTATATTTTTCCAATGGAAGAGAAAAAAAATGCAACTGTGCCTCTCTTTCTCTCTCTCTTCTCTCTCTCTCTCATTTAAATTTAAAAAAAAGACCTGGGACAAATCAAACAGGTACTTCTACAGATCCTTCTCTTTATTTCCAGCTTCCTTGGTGGTCTTACATTTCCGAGTTCTTTGCCCAAGTAATAATGTACCTTTTCCCCTTTCACAATCTAAAGACTTGTAACATGGATCCTTCCAAAACAAAAATTCAATATCAGCCTGTGATGGAGTATAAAAATAACAATAATAAAAACCACCCTGATACTGCAAACCTTTGGGTGTGGATGAGGCAAAATTCTTTTTTGAGTCCTACAGAAATCTTGCCTCGGTAAGGAGAACAGGATTATGCTCTGTTCTCTTATTTTATCCCTCTGCCTTAGTGTGCCTCCACTTGAATACTCAATTCATCATTGGTGCATGCTGGCTTCAGATAAGTCTCTGCTGAAATTGCTCTTCCTCACAAGTATCTGTAGAATTTTTGTATCTGTGTAACAGCAGAGGGAGCCAGAACTTCAAAGTCAGACCATAATCATAAAGCAAAATTCATTGGCTAAGCTGAAGGGAGGGAAGGCAGGAGGAGGGGAGACAGAAGGAGAGAGATGCCACCCAAATTACCTACAGAAACAGTGAGGAGAGCTTCTCTTCTGGATTTCTAGGACACGGAAGACATTACTTTGCTGCTACAACATTCCTTCTTTCTTCCAAGATAGAAATGTGTAACACCAGAGATTTTTTTTAATCAGTAACAGGTAAGAATTTTCTGAATTATCAATTTCAGACTGATAAGACCTCAGATTTCTTTACTGGAGTTATCAATTATGATTGTAAAAATCCATTCCGCTTTCACTTGAGTGAATGACAGGTGATGTCACCATTGTTAATTCCCTTTCTGCTTAAGTCCTTTTCTGCTTTGAATAATGACTGATTTCTGATCAGAAAATGTTGAGTATTCACTTGAAACTTAAGCTGAGATGCAAAGCAAGAGTTATGTATCATAAACTTTTAAGGGAGAGTTACTAAGTAGCTGCTACATCACTATAAAGAAACAAGTTTTAGAAGAACATGGAGTATATGGATTGCAAACAGTTCAGTTATGAATCTTCATTCATTTAACTATCAGGGTAAACAGTAAATAATGAAAATAATTCAGTTAATATTGATATTGACAAGGACATAAAATCTAAATTCAAGAGAAGCCATGTATTGAAAGGCATTCTGCATATTCAACTCCTGAAAGCAAATAACTCCTGCACCATCCTTCAGTTCCATGCAAATGCTGCAGATTTACTTATGGTTTAAGAACAATACAGAAACAAGGGCAGAAACATCAAGTGAACTTGATCCAAAGTCCACTATAATCAGCATGCTCTGAATCTAATTGCAAGGCAAGGAAAACAGTAATAAATACTTTATTCTCTTTGCATGCTTTTTTGAGCTCTTATCTGTTTCTGTCAAAAGACTTGTCTGCTCCTCTAGACCTGTGCAGCACCCAGCACAGAGGGACCTATATTTTAATGCCACCATAATAAACATTAATGTAATTATTAATGGTAATAATTTAGCAAAAAGGGTTGTAAAACCAAGGGAGGCCTTTGGTGTTTACAATTCAGCTTTGACTAAGGCTGTGCAAACAATCAATTGCATTTATCAATCAGTGCCTGAACCAAAACATTAAATGTATAGTTTTGAAAGACTGGGGTGTTTTTTTCATTTTTTGTTTTTTGGGGTTTTTTTTGAGACAAAGCAGGAATTTTCACATGCATTAAAAAAAAAAAAAAGTGATTTTGGTATGAATGTAATATTTTTTTTTAATTGGAAATAAAATAATCATAATCAATTCCTGAGATTTTTTCAGCAAACCAGACTTGTACCACTGTAGAGAAGATGGTAATATCAAGCCTGGCATTTAAGCTAATGGAGCCAAATAATCTGGGTTCTCCCTCCCCCACCTGATTCAGAAAAAGCATTAGAGGGACAACTTCCACTTTCCTAAAATGGTCAGAGTATGGTCCATTGAACCAACACCCTCCAACAAAGCAAATGGCTAAGAAAGAGATCCATTATGACTTGTTACAAAAATCCCAACCCTTTTATCCACTGAGGAGAGCCTTGCAACCTTTCAAGGTGCACAAGAGAGATGGCAGCTTCCTAGGGGAACTTTGGGGTTCAGGTGTGCTCCCTGCCACTAAGCGGTGTGACAGAAAGCCTTCCTGGTTACCACTGGCCACTAGAAAATGCTTTTTATTTTCTAGTCACTGAGACTTCTTGACCATTACCCAACCCATACAGTTTCTGGCAGTGGACATCACATCATTCTCAAGAAGATATTCTAACTGGCAGTCTGCTAAGGTGCTCATCAGAATGATTTATGGATTCCTTACCACCTTTGTTAATCTTTGTAAAACCATATTTTTTTTTCTCTTGGGTGCAGGACAAGTGACAATGCCCTTTACTCTTAAAGAATCAGTAACTAACTCCATTGTAAAATTTGCTGACCTGCTAGTGACATTTTTACTTTTGTGAGTTGGCTTCATGGTTTTGGTAAGGTTGTTATGAGTTTAACCAGAAAATAAAAAAGTTGGAAGATGTGGTTTTGTAAAACTTCTCTGATTTCTGCAGAATCAGACAAGGTTAACTTCTAATGCAAGTCCAAAATCTCTACAGGGTTTCCTTCTGAACACATGCAGATGTGAGAGGAGAAAAAATATGAATTTTCCTGGATATTGATATCATCTCCCTATGGCTTGTAACATGAAGGAGGCTCAGGGGAGACCTTACTGCTGCCTACAACTACCTGAAAGGAGGTTGTAGCTATGTAGGGGTCAGTCTTTTCTCTCAGGCAACCAGTGGCAGAATGAGAGGACACAGTCTCAAGCTGTGCCAGGGAAGGTCTAGGCTGAATGTTAGGAAGAAATTCTGTGCAGAAAGAGCAATTGGCCATTGGAATGGGCTGCCCAGGGAGGTTGTGGAGTCACTATTGCTGGAAGTGTTTAAAAAGAGACTGGATGCGGCACTTGATGCCATGGTTTAGTTGATTAGGTGGTGTTGGCTAACAGGTTAGACTTGATGATCTCAAAGGTCTTTTCCAACCTGGTTAATTCTGTGATTTTGTGATATTAATACATACATGTTGTGCTATGTAATTATGTAAGTTTTAGAAATGAACTTACATAGCTTTTCTAGTGACCTAACATTATTACTCCCAATATTTTTTACCACACAGAGTTAAGGAGTCCACCATTAAATTTCACTGTACTGTATCACTTATGGATCTGACATCACTGTGGGATATCTGTGTGTCTTCAGTGGCAGGTTTCCTTATCCAGTTAAGTGTTGCTTTCCTGACAACCTGCAAAGATAGCCAAATTGCTTTTAACCTTTCTCTGTGTTGTAAGGCTAAACAGGACAAATCTATTTTACTGAGATAATGTCATTGCCAGCAAAAAGGGGATATGACTGTTAGTCCCCACCACCTCAATTAGTATCATCTGTTCTGTTAAACTTTTGCTTCTAGTTTATAAAATGCAGACAATAGCTGCATTACTCCAAATAATTACTGCAATTCTTTAGATACCCTGTCTTTAGGAATCACTTCTCTCAGAGTCTTACGGACTGAAAGCAGAAAACATGGGTTGAGCAACCAGATAAGCAATTGCTTCTAAGTACCAGAAGATGAAGGTAAACACTGTAAACATTTTTTTTTCTTTGACTTATGCATGATGTGGAAATTGATCCACACTGTACAGAGTAGCCCCATGGGCAAGACTTTCAAGCTAACTAGTGATAGGTGGTTTTCTTTTTTTTGAGACAGACCAAGTGACATTTGTTAGTGTAGAAGGCTGTGTTGTTCAGCTAGATAAACCCTTCAAATTCTGCTCATCTTCATTGCTTCCAACAAAGAGAGTTGAGTGATTAATGCCTACATAAGATGTGAGAAATTGACCTTACACGTAGGCTAAATCTGAAAGCTCCTATTTTTCCTTCTATATCATGTTGATTTGTTGCAGACTTTTGTAACATTCACTTGAAGAAACTATCTTATCATGCATCAAGCTGAGAATAAAACCCTGGCTTTTTGAGCATGTTAGCATTTGTTACTCACCTCTTCCCTGAAAATCATTAAGGGTTGGGAAGAGGATTAGTCTTTGTTTTAAAAAAACAAAAACAAACAAAAGCAAATAAAAAGCAATCCAACTTCTTTCTCCACTCCCTCAGCAAATTGATTTAGGATGCATGCTTCTTACTCCTACAAGCCAAATAAGTATTGCTTCACTTTCTGGAGGCCAAAGATGGGGTTTTAGCCCACAAATGTTTTGCTTTACTTTACTGAGTAATCAATAGATCTTCAATACAGTGAGTGGACTACATCTCTCATTCCCATTGCATTGGTCATTCACTCCATTAGCTAACATTTGATTAAATGTCTAAAGAGAATTTGTACCTATTGCTTATTACTGACTTAATTTGGACCAAACTGAGTAGCAATCAAACACCTTGAGATAGCACAACATTTGGCAGATATTAACCTTGAGAATCTGCCATACAAGAATACATAAGATCACCACAACATTTATTTTTCTGTTGCTGCAGAAGTGCTTCTTACATTATGGTTGCCAAAGTGAGAGATACACAGAGCTATGGACATAGGTTACCTAGGCTCTGACTTTTCCCAAGACATCAGGTTGTAAGGCAGTTTTAAGTAGTGCATAGCATACCACAGGTTTCCTTGAGACACCAGAAAAGTCAACTCTTATCTCCCTCTCTCAACCCCCTCTTATGTGATAAGACGGTGTTAATTTGTTATTTACCACTGGGCAGTATCCTGAGAATGAATGTTGAAGAAATGCTTTACAGTTACCTTGTGGGAAACATCATTGAATGCAAAGTCTTAAAAAAGAGGGAGCTCCTAACCTAACAAAATACACAGCAAAGCTTTCAGATGTACTCTTTATCCCCACCATGTTTGCTGTCTGCTACAAACACACAAACATGCTTTGCCTTTGGCATTGCTCTTGGGAAAACCTGTGGGATCTGGCTTTTGCTTTTCAGGTGGCTCCATTACTTTTGTGATCTGTATTTTCACTCCAGTATTATTAGTTTTTTTCTCACTGATGCCTCAGCATGCCCAAAATTGTCTGGGACCCTTGATGTCACTTAGTCTGTGGGACACAGATGTTTGTAATAACTCAGCACACATTTTTCAAACAACAAAAGAGAACCATACGTTTGTTGTTGAGGATATTGTAGCTAAGGACACTAGGCTGGGACTACAGTGAAAAGCTCATGTGTTTATTTACAGTGAAGTCTGTTTTTCCTGTCCAAATGCCAAGACTGAGGTCCTCTGACTGGTACAAAATAATACTGCAAGATTCTGATCCCTTTGCTCGGTTCTGTTTGCAGCATCACTCCTCAACAGCAGTCATTCAAATCTAAGGATCTGGGTGATGGCTCTTCATCCTATATCCATTGTCACACTGAATTTGACCATCATGCCCAACTCATATGTGAACATGCAATCCATACATTGCCATTGATTTATTTTACGGAATTAAAAGAAGAGGCAATCTCTTCACACATGTTGAGTAACAACACAAAAAGTGGACAGAAAGCATCATACCTATGTCCATGATTTGGAAGGTTTATTTTGCCATCTTCTACTGAGGAAGTGAAAGGACAATAAGAGAAATAAAATGTACTATTTTTGTCGTGTGACTGTCTTGACTGGCTCAGACAGATAGATACAGCTAGATGATAGATACAGATAGATAAATCAACATGCCTAGCAAAGCAACCAAAGAACTGACTGTACTAATTTTTGTTAATCAAGAATGTTCCCTAAACATCTTTTTATTTACCCTGTACTATTGCTTTCACCAGCTCCTGACAGACAACATCTCTAGAAGCATACCACACAACCCATGAAGAGAAAGACAAAGCAAACGAAAAGTTGTGGGATGATGAGCGTTTTTTTGCACGCTACTGCTTACCCTTATGCATGCAGTTGCTCAGCAGTAAATGCTACTCAAAGCAATGAGCTCACTATACCATTTTATTTATATAATTCATAACTTCACCACTACTATTTTCTGAAGCTCAGAAGTTTTTCCACAACCCCACAAACTTGTTTGAGTGTCATTTTATGGCTGAGGAAAGGGTCATGCAATGGGTAAATAGTGTCGTTCCCTGAGTATTTATTTACTTTCCACATTACAAGCATTTGTACAGCATGAAACTGCCTCTGGCCTGAGAAGAACTCCCAGCAGATTTCTCTCTTTTTTTTTTTTTTTTTCTCTCTCTCTGATTCTTGGACATAGACGATTCAGACTCCAGGGTCAGGATTGTAACGCAAGCTTGGCTATGGAAGATAACAACAGCCTCCTAGGAGCCATCTGGTAAAGTATAGGCAGTCCTATGGCTGAGATTTCCAAAACTGTGCAGCTCCATTAACTCCATGACTTCAGCTGTCTGAGACATCTTTGAAAATCCCAACTTGGGGTTGGCAGCAGTAGTTAAGAAGCAGATCTAACTGCCTGTGCATCCAGTGGATGCCACATACTATTTCAGTGCTTAAATTAACTTGGTTAAATAAAGCAAAATTATGCCAAGTGAAAATAGAGATCGGTAAGAAACTTCTCATAAGGAATTAAGAGACGTTATCAAAATCTCTCCCTCCCTTCAAAATCAGGAAACTGAGCAATATTTCTGATCAATCCTGTGATGCTCACATTATTCACCCAGAAGGAGACATCCATGCTTCAAGGGAAATGGAGTTCATCCAGAATAGGGAAGCAGGAAATTTGGACAGAAGTTTCCATGACCTATCATAGTCATACAGAAGTTGAAAAATGTTAAAATGATTTGGAATTATTTTAGATGTTTTCAAAATTACCATGTGTTATCCCTTCCTGAGGATGTGAGCCTGATTTTTTGTGTGGTAATTGCCTCAAGCAAATATAGATTCTGGCTGCAATCACAAATGCATTTTGCAGATTAATTCACATAAGATATTTTAGTGTTAGCTTTATGCACTTAATATGCATTACTTTCCACACTGATGTTTAGCTCATTTGAAGGTAAATGCAGGCCCACAGCATGTCTTCTCCTCAGTAAAGCATCAGAACCTTGTAAAAACAGAATTACACACAAACTTTACTCCTGAATATGTTTTTTATCCAGCTTTCTGGAAATTCCTCTTCCACATTAATGATGATCAACATACTGTACCAAGTTAAGATGTTCTTAAATCCATGGGACAACTTCACAACGAATAAAGAGCATTGTAAGTCAATAGAGTTGCACAGACATCCATACCACGGTTTAGAAAAGGTTTCTATTTTATGATTTAATCAACCATATAAAAGGCAGCTACAGAATATACACAGAATTCTGGGTGTTTAATTCCCTGCCTACCCTCCTACTCTTTTGACTAATTCCTCAGCATAACTAAGCAATCTCTTTTTCCCTTCCTTTGCAGATGTGTCCAGGTCTTCCACAGCCAAACATTACAGATAAAACCTTTTTTTTTTTTTTTTTTTTTTTTTCCCCAGGCTGGTTCCTGAAGACCCAACTCTGTTTGACTACCACTTTTTTTGGATAATATTTTGGAGTTCAGGATGAACAAGACAAGGGCTGTTAATGATGGTTTTCATTTCCTGAACAGTAAGAACTGGAGTTCAAACCGAAGCCTCCCTGTGCACATTTCTAATCAGTGCAGGAACATCGCTGACCTTACTGTCTTTCTAGCCACCTCTTACAGTCTGGAGACTGTCCTAGGCATTGTCGGAAACATCTGCCTTATTGCAGTCATAGCCAGGCAGAAGGAAAAGGCCAATGTAACCAATATCCTAATTTCCAACTTAATAATTTCAGACTTGTTTATGTGTCTTGTCTGTCTGCCTTTTACTGTTGTTTACACCATGATGGACTACTGGATATTTGGGGAAGTTATGTGCAAAATGACCTCTTTCACTCAGTGCACGTCTGTGACAGTGTCAATTCTTTCCCTTGTCCTTATTGCTCTGGAAAGACACCAGCTCATCATAAACCCAACTGGATGGAGGCCAAGTATCTCCCAAGCCTATCTGGGAATTGGAGTAATTTGGACTTTGGCATGTCTCATGTCCCTGCCCTTTTTGACCACATCCATTTTGTCTAATGATTTGTACGAGCAGCTCTCCCACATCATGAATTTTTCCACTGACAAGGCCATATGCATTGACTCATGGCCTTCGGAGCAGCACAGACTGATCTACACTACCACTTTGCTGCTCTTACAATATTGCATCCCACTATTCTTCATTATACTTTGCTACCTGCGTATCTACTTACGTCTACAGAAGAGAAAGGACATGTTTGAGAAGAGTGAATATAGCAACCGAGCAGTTCAGCTGAGAAGGATAAATATTTTGTTAGCATCTATGGTCGCTGCTTTTGCTGTTTGCTGGCTACCACTGCATGTTTTCAACACCATTGTGGACTGGAATTACAAAATCATTTCACCTTGCCATCATAATCTGATCTTCTCCTTGTGCCACCTGGTAGCTATGGCTTCTACCTGTGTCAACCCTGTTATCTATGGTTTCCTAAACAGCAACTTCAAGAAAGAAGTTAAGTCACTAATTCTGAGCTGCCAGCATAATTCTTTAACTGCATCAATGGAAGAATATGATCATTTGCCTTTATCCACCATGCAAACTGAGATTTCTAAGGGCTCATTGACATTGAACTGCAGACATAATTCTATCTAGCTAGAAGAAAACATTTCAGAGGGGTGCACTGACGCCACACGTGAAATGTTACCTGTAGGTATAAAAGCAAGTGGTGATGCCTGCAGGCGAACAGGAACCCATTACTGCCTGATTTTTTTGAAGAACAGGTAAAAGAAAGTCGTAGATGTATGCAGTAGCTCCTATGGTACACAAGTTGTTCATGTCAGTGAGATGGTACAGCCACTGAGGCGACTGGGCTGACACGTACATGGCTGCTGTAACAGATCAGTAACTCATCTCTGGCTGCGCATAGACTGACACAGGGTTCATCAGCTAAGTTGACATCTCTACCATGGCTCCAGTGAGAAATTCAAAGTTCCTGCAACATTTGCAATAGAGAGGACTCTCTGGTTTTCAGTATTAGTAAGATTTTTATGCATGACTGACACAGCAGTGGTACAGAAATATGTAAATATATAAAATTTGTGCTTTGCCAACTCTCACAGCCCATTAGGCAACAGTAAACTTTCAGTAGATAGAATTCACGTCAAACAACTGGATGTTTGTATGAAACTTCTGTCTCTGTCATGCAGGCTTGGGAATAGCCACTGCACCTACAAATGGGCACACGGAACAATGACTCTGGTATGTAAAGATGAGTTATTTACTGAGGAATGGCAGTAAATGCAAGTGTTACCGATGGATTAAACTCATGAAACTTATTGTGATGACCCTGAGGGCTTTTTTTAAGCAAATGAAAAACTGTTGTAGGTCTACACGGAAATGAGTCTGGTTGACTTTGCAATTCCTGCTGCTGTCAATCACAAAGCTCTGCAATGCTAAAGCTGCATACCACAATGGTACAAGGCAACTGGATTATCGGTGTTGTTCCAGGTCTTGGTAACAAGGTATCACTTCTGCTGCAGTAGCTCCTTGGTACTTTAATCATGAAGCATCTCACTGAGAAGATGAGAATGGGCATGAAAACATGCTGATGACTTTTTTCCCCCAAAGAAATAAGAATAAGCGTATGCATGGAGGACTTCTGTGTCCTGTTAAAATAAAACCAGATGTCAGACACCAGTCCCACTTCCTGGCATCAGCAACAGAGATGGAGCTACAATGCCAACTAATCAGTACAAGGTCAATGAAAATACACATGTGGAATCCTTGTAAGGCTGAAGCCAAGCTACATGTAAATAGTACTATTGTCCATTGTTCTGCTAAAGCAAGGGTTGTGATTTTTCACACCTTTGGTATTTTGAGTATATTTTCACAAAACCTACAAACCATAAACTCATTTTTAATGCTGGAGCCACAGATGCTGCTCAGTGACTACTGAGAAACCAAGAAGTAGGTATGCCCAAGAAGCTCATACTGAAGAATAGATTTAAAAAAGGTAGCAGCAAGTGTAAATGAAAAACTAAGCAGGTCAATGCTAAAGGAAATATGGAAATACAGAACCATATTCTGTCCTAAATTGTTTCATTTTAGCAGAAGACTGTACTAGGTGACCACCTGAGGTAATCTCCAACCTGAATTATGCTATGATAAGCAGTGCTTACTCACAGCAGTCAATGAGTTTGCATTGAGTTGAACCTATCCAGTGAGTAGTTACGTCTCATAAATCCTTTAACTAGAAACTCTCTAATTAGACCAACTGATGAACAGCTAAGTGTGGAAAAATTATTCCTGTGATTTATGTATCGGAAGAGAAGACCAAAAACTTATGCTATAAGGTAACAAGAGCTGTCAACAAATATGAGATCATATCCTCAGCTGGCAGAAATGGGAGTTAATTCCTTGCCATGAGCTGCATGTACAGAAATCAGTGACAAAGCTTTGAGTACAGACTTGAATTCCTGTGTGCAGATTCTTCAGGCTGAAGCTGTTTATATGCAGCCACCTTTCTAATCCTGGGCAGAACCTGTATATCTCAGTAAGAGTGTTCATGTGTGATTACCTTTTGTGTCTTCCTCAATTATCTGACATTTTTACTTCTGTCATATGGGCTTATGCTTTCACTCTATCTTTGTTACTTGCCAGAGTATGATGAGAAATTGTTTTTCTTCTTTTATTTGTATGCAATTTCATTTCTAAACTGGACGTTGAGTCTATTAAAAACACAGAACAAGAAGACTCTCTTTTTAACTTACATGCAGCTTGGAATTTGCTACAGATACAGCCATGTGATGCTAAGTAGTAAAAAATAGTTACTCCTCATCAGCTTGATTTATACCAAAACAGCATTGTATTATTTGAGGGCTCAGATAGTGCTTAAGCTTTGTAGTGTTTTTGTATTTAGGATCAATTGCATACAATTAATCTTGACCAATTCTGCCTGTTTCCTGCACTTGTTATAATTCTAACATTTAATTAACTAAGATGTGTGTCAATCTATGTTCTTGTTTAGCAGAGTATTCTTACAATAGTTTATCTGATTTATAATCTTAATTACTTAACCTTTCAAGCACCTTGGAATGGTGCTTAATGGAAACACAATTACGTTTAGAATTTGTGTTTCTATGAACTCGTCTTTGTCATTAATTTTAAGTGAAAACTTCTTGGTAGAGTACTTGCAGTACGTCAGAGGCCTGCCACTGGAGGTATGCATTGGCATTGTGCATCAGGTTCCAGTTCTTCCTGCAAAGGGTGGAAATATCACTGCAGTCTTACTCTTTGTTTAACTGTAATTCATTAGGCCATTTCTATCCGTGATCTTAAGTAAATAAGCAAAGCAAGTGGATCCATCTTTACGGTAACCCAGAGTGATACAAACAGATGTGTTTTCCTCGAGTGATTAAGGGAAGTCTCAAGTTTGGGGTCAAGCACTGTTTATTGCTAGCGAACACTGGACTAGATAAACTAAAGAATTTAAGGACTGAAAGCCACCAAAGCGCACCCATATGTCTAACTGCAAAATTGCAGATCCTCAAAATGCCCAAGCAGCTGCTGCCTACCTATCTATTTACATACCATCCTGAGGCATATGTTTTTTCAACCTCTAAAATTTCCTAGGTAACTAAATATGTATTCCACCCCCCCCACCCCCATCCATTTGCTTTACTCTAAGGTTTATCTAAGTTTGGAAGCACTAAATATCCATGCCACATGTGAGTCCTGTCTTTAATTACACACTAGTCATTGCATTGGCACAAATAACATTGCAGGAGAGGTGTCTTTATCATCATTTCCTCATTCTGTGCAGACATCAAGGTTTATGCAGCTGTGCACAAATGCAGTAGAGGATACTGTGCTGCTAGTAAAGACCTTCTCTAGCAACTATTCCCCATTCTCTTGGAAGGCAAAGGCAAAAGACCAGATGCAATTATGCCTGGCGAGTTGAAAGAGTCATTGGATTCGTAGCTTTGAGGTTTTAATGCAACCAAGGGGGCAAAGCCTTTTTGGTTCCGGCAGAGGGTAGCACAATGGAAATACCTTAAATACATCTTATACATTTGTAAATAGCAAATAAAGTTCATATTTAAGAAGGATCAAGCATTTTTGCATTCATTGTATACAGTAATGCTTTTGAATATTTTTTTTACAAAGTTCTGCTAGAGAGTTACAAAAGCAATGGGGAAATATGCAGAAGTTGTGCAAATCATGACTCCACACAACTCTAAGACTTTGTCCTGCCTTTTTTTTTTTTTAAAAAAAGCTTTTTATAATCCTGCCTCTTGTGACATGTTGTAAGAAGATCATAAGGTTTCCAGTGCAAGAAAAGAATTTTATGTTGTGATATAACTGGCATGCTGTGAAAAATCTAACAATAACAAATAAAATAATACTGTCTGTATGTGCTTCTCTGGGCCTGCTTCTGTAAAATGGCATAGTATTCATAGTAGAAAGTACATAAGATGTAGTTCTCATCTAGTGTATATCGAAAGAACACATGCTAAAAGTCATTGATATATGAAGGATTAACAGATTGATGCATTACTCTTGAGGATAGACAATGGTACAGCACAGACAACTGGAGGAGAGCACAGTATCAAAGATTCAACCCAGGACATCTTCATGGACTTTCCAGATTGCACAGAAAACTGGGTCCTACACAACATGCTGTCACAAACGCCAACCAGAAAGTAAGCAAGACTGATGAGATGTAAAGCACTGTGTGGCATTCACCAAAATGTCATTGAACTTCAGAAGTGCTCTGACTGGGTTGAAAAAATTGGGAAATTTCACCAGCTTGGATTAGTTGCCCTGACAGAAACCAAACAGAGGAAGCGATCACAGGTCATGCTGTAATCGGGTCATGCTACATTTACATGCACAAGGGAAAAGTGAAGCAGCAGTATCTGTTACTTGCCTGGTGTATTGTTATATGTCACAAATGTGATGTAATCATCAACAGAGGTCAGTAATGATGTTGTGACAGCAGTCAGTTAGGGTCTGCACAATGTTTGCTGTTTGAAAATGCAGTGCACATACTGTATGAAGCATGACAGCATAAGAGATTCTTGTCAATTACGACTCGCATCCTAAGGACAACTTACAATAGTCTTTTACTTTGACCTGTGTGTCTTCTCACAAGATTACCTGACATTTCTTCTATGGTCATTCCCTTCAAATTTCAAATTCATTAAATACTGGCCTGATTTTAAGGCCAGTATTGATTTCAATGGAGACTGTTGTTGCTTAACATCATTGGTAATATGAATTTACATTTTATGAGCATCAAAATCCATGCAGCTTTTATGACCGTCCCTCACTTTCTCAGCTTGCTTTACAAAGTCACTTCTTTGAACTCAGGAAGTCATAAGTAGAATAAGGTTGAGATTTATACTTTGGTATAATGCCTTTTCCTGACAGATAATGCTCGTTAGGCCTCAGAACTGTTTTGTTGTTCTTCCACTAAATGTTTGGTGAACACGAAGCCCAGTAAAGAGACTACATGACAGAAAACTGAGATAAAATTGAATTCCAGAGATATGTTATTTTAGAACTTAGATTGATGAGACCTTACCACCCATTTATTTAAAAAAAAAAAAAAAAAGCTTGTTAAATAGTGTTATACTGCTGGTTAAATAGTGTTATACTATTCATCCCGCATGATAGAAAATACTTTGTTCAACAGCAACCATGTATACCACAGACAAAGATACACAGGATTCAAAGATACCAGAAGCTGCCTGGCACTGTAGTTAAGATTTTTAGATGATGAAATCATCTAACACCACCAGTTCCATTCAAAATTCAACATTCAAATCCATCAGAAATACAGCTACACTGCTGCACATCATGAAGCGTCCTTTCATAAAAACACACTTTTCCACCAGCCACCACATGGCACATGACATAGTGCACAGAGGCACACACAATTTTGCACCAAGCAATCTAATCTTCCCTAGAATACACCTACAAACTGCTAAAATAGTTTTTCTCCCTCAGAAACACCCTATGAAATGTGGATATTAATAGGATGAATATATTCCCCACCCATTGCAATGGAAAGCTTCATGGCAGTGTAGTTACATTCTGTCTAAGAGTTGCTTACAGACAGCATGGCATAGAGATTCTAAATAAGGTATATTTTACTATTTGCAGGAAGAAAGCAAGGAATTATTTAGCTGAAATCAAAGGAAGTATTCTACCTGTACTCAGAGCAACAGGAAATATTTGCAATCAAACCTCTGATCCAGCACATGATCACATTTTGTGCAGCAAAATCAATGCATTACACTGCAGATTTGTAGAGTTTAAGCTTTAAATGGGGACAACATGAGGCTTTTTGCTTCAAAGATTTTTCAATGCTCAGTTTTCCACAAACCCCACAAACATTTAGATCAACAATACACAACACATTCCAGGGTTTGTATATTTTTATATATATATACATACATACATATATATATATACATATATATATGTATACACATACACACACACACACATATATATTTTTATATCTATATGTTGAACCATAAGCCTTTACATGTTTTCACAGAATCTGAGATATGGGACAAGTGTACACTCTCTGTTTATAAATAATTCCTTAAGAAAATCCAAATCTATAATTCAACAGTTTCCAAGAAATAACTTACAAGGATTAAAACCAGTCTCTTATTCTGCAAACAGGTAGAATGCAGTAAAAAATCTGTTTGCTTGAAATCGTCAGGAGCAGAAGTAGCTTTGTTTTCAGGCTTTCTACTATAGCATACTTAGCAGAGCATAACACATTAGTATTTTTTTATATTCTTCCTAGAGAAGCTACAGTGCACACAAGAATGCACTACTGTATCTGGACTATGTACATTGTATGATTTGGTGTAGTATAGAGCAGCTAACAGCTTAAGTATAAGAAGAAAGAATATGTCTTTATTTCAACCACCTTAGCTCACTATCACTTTTATCAAATGGAATTCACGTGAAAGAGGTGATAGCAGGCACCTGTGCATACAGAGAGAGTATTTTGGCATGGGGAACAGGTTTAAGACATTAACCTTCACCTGGCTGCATGCACTTTTTTCCTCCATAGTCTCTTATTATGCTTAGGGAATTAATTAAAATAATCACCGTGGTGCTTATTTTAAGTGTACTTATCAGTGGCGATCTTCCATTTTATACTAAGAGCAAATTATGATTACTATTTCTCTTTGTAACTAAATATATTTTAACAAGAAGCAAGGAAACAAGAAGCAGTACCAACTTCCAGGAACATCCATTCTTTATCAAACTTGTTTTTTTTTCTTTTAAAAGTAAAACACAAGTCCAAACAATCAAACATTCATAATGCCTGTTCAGGAAAACACTGTAAAGTGTTTTAATAGAGGTTAACAAATCACTGCCCTGTTAGGGAAAAATATCTGTGTTGCATCCTTTGTTAATATGCATTAAATTACTACCATCACAGAAACATCCAGGTTGGAAAAGACCTTCAGGATCACCAAGTCCAACCTATAAATGTACTCTACAAGATTCACCTAAACCACATCCCTAAGCACCACATCCAAATGACCCTTAAACACATCCAGGGTGGGTGACTCAACCACCTCCCTGGGCAACTCATTCTAGTGCCTGATCAGCAACTCCTACAATGAGTTTCAGGCTGCCTAGTGCCTTCAGGTACATAGAAATTAAGTGTAAGCAGCTGCAGAGAATTCAATTTCCAGCTATGGGAGCACACTGACACCACTGGGTATTTTCTTACACACCACAGGCACGTGCATGGATATGCACACACATTGAGGGCTGCAGACACACAACCACAGAAAACCTATTTGCCACAAGACATCAACAATGTGTAGATAATTAGCTCCTGAGAACAGAATACACTAAGAAATTAAATAGGCTTACACCTTACCTTTCTCTTTTCAGAGCCAAGACACAAGTAGATAATTTTGGTTATCTACCTTGCTACAAATACTGTTACTGCAGAAGCTGTGCAGGGAAGTGAAGGGTCTCACATTTCACATGCATTGTCTATACATCAGCCAGTCAGTAGTCATATGAGTGTATTGCCTTGCCCAAGCTGCTGATACACATCTAATGGAGGAGACCTTTGAGGAAGCACAGGATGAGCAGCACCTGTTCTGCAGACAGCAGGAAGGGCTAGGAAGGTGAACAGCTCATTGGTGGTGATGAGAGCAAGGGGATTTTGGGTGTGACCATGGCAGGATTTCAGGTGAACCAGGGAAGTAGCACAAAGCAGAGGTCTAAGGTTAAGAAGATCTCTGAGGATCCCATTTGGAACTGTAGGTGTCTAACTTCCATCTAAGTCTAACAATAAAGTCAGCTCCAATGTGACATGCCGATGTCATGCATGGAATTTGTACAAGAGCTAGTGTTGAACCCAGTCTTAACACCAGCGTTCTAATCAATGATCAACTTCTACCTTAATCATATTTGAATCTCTGAAAACTGCAGCCCCAGCATCTTCAATCCAGAATAGACTCAGGGAATAAGAGTACTAGGAATGAGATAGGGCTGTACAAAGCGACCTGAATAAGGATGGGCAGTCACACAATTAGAACAATTCCCTTTCTTTGGGAATCGCTTGATTTTTATAATTAATAATAATAATTAACTTAGTTTGGATGAATTAATTTATTGCAGGCTCTGTAGTTCTAATGAGCCAACCAGCCCCTGAGGAACAAGTACCTGTGCAGAACTTGCTGGATATACTTTGAGGCAATTTTAATTCTTATTTGGTTAACTACTAGTCCTCCTCAGCTGCACCAAAAGAAAGCATTATGTGGTTTTATATATTCTGTCTATCCCCATAAGAAGAGTACCCAAGAGGTATAGTTAGCTGAAGATAGAGGCCTGACTTTCTTAATTAGTTAGCATCAGATAACAGATATTCCTGCTTCCAGCAAAGGCTGGCTGAAGTCAGTTGGATGCAGGAATCCTGCTGGTCTCTTTCCATCTTTCTCCCTATCCGCTAGTTCATCACCCAATGTGCTGTGACTACATTCCGGCAGAGCTGGGAACTGGATCGATAAACTTGTGTGAGTTTAAAAGTAACACTAAAAAATATTCTAAAACCAGAAAATTTGTTATTTTTAACTTTGTCTTATCATTGATCCACATAATGCTGTGGACCTGTAGCTAGTTATACTACCACAAGAAACAGCAAACTGGTAGTATGGAAAAAAGTTAGGGTCTGGAGTTTCTTTAAGGAGCTTCAAAGTCAATACTGTTCATACCTAACCCCTCAGTCTCTGGATTTGCTTTTTATCCATTCTGAGAAGAGTGTTGTCAGAAACTTCATAGAATCATGGAGCAGATGAAGCTGGAAAGGACCTCTTGAGCTCATCTTATCTGACCCCTGAGCTGAAGCAGAGTCACTATAAGCAAGTTAGCCAGGACCATGTCCAGATGGGTTTTGAGTACCTCCACGGATGTAAATTCTATCACATCTGGACAGCTTGTTTCAGCGCTGCTGCTTTCAACAAGCAAATGCATCACTTTTTCATCTCACTGCCTTAAGCTACAATCTTTATCAACTGAAGATCAGTGTGTCTCCACCAGTTGTGATGGAATGTCCTTGATTTACACCAATGGAATTCTGTCCCCTGATTTTCTTTTTTTTGTCTTTCATTCTAACTAGTATTTCTCACTAGTATTTGAAGTTGCAAACTCAGCCCTAGTTCAGCTGCAAGCTTATATTGCCCATCTGGGGTCATGTTAACTCACAAGCCAGGATGGAGTCACAGAAGCAAATGCCTTTGAACTTCCTACTGAAATTTAGGCCAAAATCCCATGATTCTGTTTACTTGCAACAGCAGCTTTTGTTTGTGGTATCTTACTGAATAATGTTGAAGTGTATAACCACAATGACATTATCTGCAAAACTTAAGACAGAATAGATTCTTTTAACAAAAATATGAAGAAAAATTCAAACAGTTTCATTGGGAATTTGTTTGAAAATCTCCTTTTAAGACCTGTTGTTGCTTTGTTTAATAACCTTGCAGATAATTTCGTGGTTACAAGTGGTGATACTTTCTGTTTTGCTATTCACCTCTATTGGAGACATTTTCCCCTGCTGGGTACAACAAGAAATTCATAGGTCTAATTTGCCAGAGTATTCTGGTGTAAGGACATGGTAGCCAACAGCAGGAGTGAAGGTCATGTCCTTCACAACAGAGGAATCATGCTTGTCTTCTGTTACTTTAAGGAGATGATCCCTGCGAGCTGCTTGAGCTTTAGCTCAAGTTCCCAAATCTTTAGGGAATGGGCTGGATGCATCTGATCAGTAAAACATCAGCTTATCTTTTTCTCTGCTGGAGTCATATATTTTAAAAGTAAATTTTTTTCCTAAACTGCCCTGATTAGATAGTACTAATAACATTAAACTAAATTGGTTCCTTGGGAGATGTCCCAATTAAATGGCTATCCTAATTAAGCACATCCTGATTAAGCAGAAGATCCTATAATTATAATAATAGCATGTAATAAAAACTGGCCCATAGTTCCGTTCAGACAGAAAGCATTTTGCAAGCCCTTGTTTACAGGAATCACTTTATCCAGAGTTGAAACACAATCAGCTCTTGGATAAAGTACTACATCTGTTTAACAACATTTGGGAGAACTAAACAAACTTTCAGAGGAGGAAATGAAAAATTTTGCACCATACCAAGAATGCAGACAAGATTATGATAACACAGAAGGTACTTAGCATGTAATTTGGAAGAAATCCTTTGACCGTTCTTGGCAGACTTGCTGCAGTACTTAGAGTTGCAGCAAACAATCACAAGTGCACCCAAAAGTGCGCTTTACAGAAGCTTTTAATACAAAGGTTTGAGTTACACACTGAAGGCAGGAAAAGTACCCTTTGCTGAACTTTGGCTTTGTAAGTTCTGAAAAAAAGATCTCCTTCCTACACCATGGACTTTTTTCATACTGAGGAAAATGCAGCACCAGAAGCCACTTCTGATAGAAGTACTAATAAGAATGAACTAGTAAGTCTATTTTCTCCAATGAGCTGTAAAGCTGAGATCCTGACCCTTTGTAGTTATTGCAAATGTATGGCAAGTTTTTTGAGTGCTACTGTGCCAGAGGGAATTCCTACTGTGTGTTTTGGATACTGTTCATATTCCAGCTTGCATAATTGTGTTTGTCTGGCTCAGTTCCTCTCTGGATCACAGTGAAGTATGACAGCCTTCTTTTTCAGTTTGTCCTGCACAGCACTGTAGAGAAGTAACTCTTAGTAAGTAATGAGCATTGGATAAACAACTCTGAACAAACAAATTTAGTTATTGAAATAACTTTTTTTTTTCTTTCCTCTTAGTGACCAAAGAGCAGGAAGAAGTAAAGATGAAGCTCAAATACTCAGAAGCGTCAGCTAATAAAAACTGGTTGAATACATATGTAAGTAGCCATGAGCTAGTGAGTTATCACTGAACAGAAAAATGGTAAATTCCACCACAAATAATTATTCCAGGGAATAAACAACTCTCTACATCTCTCTTAATTGTCCCAACATTGTCATGTCCAAGTACTTGAGTGCTATAGAGATATTGTGATTTCTGCTTATTCAGTATTGCATGGATATAGTCTTTAAGCTCTGCACTGTAACCCTGAGGGCTCTGATTCCTACATAGACTCAGGAATATTTGCAATGAGGTTGCACAAGACAGGCTCATACAAGCTGAGAGACTGGGTGCTGCTTTAGTTTAACTGTCTCCAAGCCATGTCATCTCTGTGGATCATCTTTCCAGGATTGACAGACATACAGAGTTTAAGACCCAGTCACAGTATGTGTGTTACCAGTATTACCAATCTTATAAATGAGACTCCAAGATATCTTTAATTAATATTTTGTTTTTTTAAAAAATTGTCTCACTGACAACACCAACATCTTCAGATCACATAGCCTGGGCTGTGCCAGGGCAGAAGCAGAAGCAGACTTCATTCTGCATAACTGTCTGGTCTCTGCCCTAAACAACAGCACAGGAGAAACACAAACCAGAGAACCAGAGCTCTCAGAGCATAGTCAAGACTGTGGAGTTGAAACCACTCTTCCAACTGTGTTCTGGTATTTACATGCAAGTCATTCGGGCCTTTGGAAGTAAAAAAAACAAAAACAAAAACAAAACTTGTGGCATATGCTTATAGGAGACATATAACATAATCTATAGGAGAAGCAGGACCCAGTTAGCATTATGTCAGAGCCTGCACTGGCAGATCACTCTGGAGGGTCCCTTCACATTGCTGTGACTCAGCATCTACTGCTATTTACTATGACAAGCACTTTATGCACATATGTTCATTTGTTATTAGAGGTTCTTAGCCTCCACAGCTCTTATTAAAATCAACAGGAAAATAAAGTTTTGTGCAGCTCTCTCCTCTGACTGTAGGTCATGATCTTGAGACAATGTTAACTGGACCCCAGCAATCCAAGAGAATGTCAGCAGAATCCACGGTGCTCAGTCCTATCATTGAATCTGTCCAGGCAAATCACCTATCAATACTGGAGCCTAGACAAGCTAGGTCCTGCACCTGGGTAGGCACAATCCCAAGCACAAATACAGGCTGGGTGAGGAATGGCTGGAGAGCAGCCCTGAGGAAAAGGACCTTGGGGTCTGGGTTGATGAAAAGCTCAACATGAGCCTGCAGTGTGCACATGCAGCCCAGACAGCAACCGAGTCCTGGGCTGCATCAAGAGCAGTGTGGCCAGCAGGGCAAGGGAGGTGATTCTGCCTCTTTACTCTGCTCTTGTCAGNTGTTAATAAATCCTTTTGAAGTGTGCTATTTCTGGGATGTTTCAATTTCCTTTGCACACAACATTGATAGCCACATGATAAAATCACCAAGAAACATGAGCATGTTTTCTCAACTGGCTTACTCTAGAGGAAAATGGGAAACATTTAAGAGATATGTTGCAAGTTCAGTCTGAATGCCTTGACCTCTGGGATTATTTAGCCCTAAACCTGGTTGTAATAACTTCACCCAGCCCCCAAGATAGAAATGTTATGCTTGTTAGGTAGTTTCTCTGAACACAAACTTTTGAGGCTTCATAATATGTCACCACTGATCATCTCATGAGGGAATGGTCATAAGAAGTGTTAAAAAAAAACCTTGTTATTAGGATATCTCTCATTAAACCAACTCACTAACAAATATTTTTTGAAATAATTTTGATGCCTCTTTAAAGGACTGCTAGATCTTGCAAAGTAGGACTTGCAGTGTTGTCAAACTCACAATTCCTTGGCTCACAACTCACAAAACCTACAGGCTATATGCAGACACACAGCTACTTAACTGGTGTGTGGGAGGGATGTCTTGCAGGTTATGGCCACCTGTCATGGGCTGAGTTGAATCTGCTGATAATACTCAATATCATGCTGCCATCACGACAGTTTCAAAATAAAAGTGCTGGCTGGAGCAGAGTATCATGGGGTTTGAGGTTCAGATCGGAACATGAGAGGCTTCCTATTACAGTTGCTGCTTTGGGTTTCCTGGTTTGGGGTGCTGGTCTTTTCCTCTGGGGGGCGCTGCAGGTCAGGGGGTAGGGTGAGGCCGCTGGATTCTGTGGCTTCTGTGCTAGTAGGCTAAGGTAATTGTGCATTGTATTATGTCATTAAATTATTTTTATCTCAACTCAGATTTTTTTTTTTCTCCCCATGGCCCAACACCTTTCCTTCCCATCTGTGTGGGAAGAGAGGGGGTGCTTGTGAGAGCTGGCTGTACTAAACCAGCACAACACCTTACCAGGTGTCTTCACTCGTTAGGTCCTTACAGGTCACTTTTACACAGGAGGAAAAATGTAAGCATAAGTAACTTAATTTATGCATTACACACATCCTTGAAAGGGACTGGTTACAAACACATGTTCTTTGAGAGTTATGTGAGACAGCCCAAACATCAAAACTCAGTTCCCAAGAAGCAACAAAGCTGGTTCCAAGTAAACAGATGTACAAATAGTGCCACAGCTACGGGTTCCTTTTAGAGTTCACACTGCATTGCCTGATTCAGGGAGTGTCAAAAGCCAGACAAAGCTATACCACATGGTGAACCCTGCCTTGTACATTTTATAAAAATTGCTTACCTTCCATCAGACTTGGTGTAGAATCTGCAGTTCTAGGAAACGAGCATTTCAATCTACCCAGAGCACAAAGACAGTGACAGTACAAACTTCCACTTTCTTGATATTGCTGCTGTTCTTACTCTGGTAATGGGATACAAATTTACCTTTTCTTGGCCCCTTTGACATCCGTGTATCCCTAGGATTGATTCTGGTGAAAGTTGTTCAGTGACTGCAAATATTTGCCTGGATCCATGATAAAAGAGGAAGATGCAGTAGGAAGAATACCAGCCTTGGAACTGGGAGGATGCTGTTTTGTTCCTTGCAGCAGCAGAAGTTTCCTGTGTGACAATAGAAACAGCCAAGACCTGCTGTAGGGAGCAGCAGCAGTCTCCACATTCACTCAGTTTCATATCCTAAACCAGAGGTGAAATATAACAGGACTTTACACACCCAAGGAAGAATTCAGATACCACAATGAAGGTGTTGTGTAAATACCTCTAAGGGACAGCAAGAGATGTTTGTTCTGCATGTCTGTCATCACAGCATCCAAAACTCACTGCACTAGATTTATTTATCAGCAAGACACAGTCATAAATACATGATGCCTTTCAAGCACTGTGACATTCTCTTCCTGCAGATGGCTGGAAATGTTCTTAGATACAGTATTTGCAATTAGCTTTCTGATGAAATTAGTGCTCTGAAATGGTTAGTTTTATAGATGCCTATGTTGCTCCCTCTGTGGATATTACTGCTTTAACCTCTTTGAGACCTTGGCTGAGAGGACTTTCTCAGGACTGCAATATTGAGAGTACAGATCAGAAAGAAACGTAGTGAAAGAGAAGCAGAGAGAAGAGATGGAGTCCCCAGGTGGGTGATTTGCCTGGAGTTCTGACAAACTGTGTCCTAATCTCTGCTCCACTGCTGACCCTGAACCAGTCATTTATCTCTGTTTTCTGACTCAGTGAAATGAAGACAGTGCTACTTACTGCCTTCCAACCCTCCTGCCCCTGGCAGAGGCCAGGCCGTGGGAGAGTCCAGAATCATCAACATTCCCAGTAGCCAGCCCTGACACCTCCTTTTTCAATGAGTAATCACCATTCCTGTTGTGCTGCCCTGTGTTTCTCCTTTACTCAACAGGAGCATTTGGGGCATGTGTTCAAATAACTCAGGAAAAATCCCTTCAAATGCTGTGAATGAATTCCCCCAGGAGAACCATCCTGATGTCCATACTGCTGAGGATATTGCCTGCAGACTGGAAACACACTGGTGATGGAAAGGATTCATCAGGAGTGCAGAGACCAGGAATCTTGTCTCATACACCCAGAGCACAGTTTTTCAACCCATTTTGCCACTATTGACTGCTTTGTGCCATTAGAATGTCTAAGAACAAAAACAATCAGGAAACTCAGAATTTGATGAAGCTTGTGTACTCTGTGTACCTAAACCCATCAAAGCCTTGGGCTAGCTTTCACTTTTTACTGACAATAAAGTAATTTGCTTATAAATAAACATCTTCTTATCTGAAAGAGGACTGGCATGAATCATTGCAGAGGCACAGATCGGAGAGGACTGGCATGAAAAGCTCATGCTCATTTTTGAACACTGCTTTATGCCCTGATAAATTGGCAGTGGCTTATGTCTCTATCAATAGGACATGCTTCCTGGAAGAATGACACATTTCTGAGAAATCCTCCACAGACTCAAGCATGTATTATTGATGAGTTGGAAGAATATCATCTGAGTGTTGTTACAAACATGAGCTTTAAATCAGTTTTGCTGGAAGGCCTGCCAGTGCTTCTGATTAATGGCTTCCTTCTGAAAAAAAAAGTACATTTCCCCTGAGGCAAACTGTTTCATTATGGCACTAATTTGCAGCTCAGGAGACCTGTAGTCTTTCTATGGCTCTGCTTCAGACACCATTGGTGATCCTAAATAGGAAAACTTGAAAAGCTTTCCTACGCCTGCTGAGGTGGAGTTTCATTTTTAAAAGCACATTTATGGGTGCAGTGTCAAACCTTAAGCAAGGCAATCTGGAGGGCTGACTGGCATGGCCCTACCCTCTCCACTGTTCACTCCACTGTCTACTCTGTAGCAGTGCTGTCTGTCTGATGATGTGGGCAAGGCAGAGGTTGGAGACAGCAGAAAAGGAACAGCCTGAAGTAGGAGCTCTCTACCCACTGAAGGGGATTTCTCCTTTGCCTTGGATATGAATCAGATTAAGCTGTTGCAATTCCCTTCCTAGACAAAGAAGAGCTAAGCTAATTTTTGCTCTTTAGGTTGGCATGTGGGCAGACAGGGCAAGAGTACAGAGGTTAGGGCAGGGAGAGTGGCACAGTTTGCTTTAATCATCTGTGAGCTATTGGGCAACTCCTTGAAACAAATTTGCAACCTCAGGCTACAAATACTGAGATAAATTTTCTGCTCGTTTTATCCTTGGAATCAACTCACCACTGAGACAGGTTAAGTGGCAAAGTAAGCACACTAGGCCTGGTAGGTCAACAGGTAGCTGAGTTGTGTCATTAAACCACATTCTAAATCACCTGTTTTCCCCTTGGCTCTGTCTGTTACCTGTCCCATACATTGTGTGATTATTGTGTTGAAACTCAGGCTTGTAACAGGAGCTTCCCTTTAACATGCATGTGTGCCAAGCCTAGTACCATGGGGATCCAGTCTTAATTGTATGCTTAGAGATCATAATTGCTCTTTAAGTAGTCCAACAAAAAAAATAAAAGCATTCAACCGCCGCAAACAATCCTGTGCACCCCATCTTCACTGCAGAATTTGCAGACCTACTTTGGAGAACTTTTCCATCTTCTCCTGTTTCCTGCAAGGGTATTATCTGTGCTTGCGAGGATTCAATTAATGCCATTGATGTGGAATGTTGTTCCATTCATCACTGGCCACTGCATCTAATGAATAGGATAATCTAATTCTCCCCAAATAAATATGACACCAAATTAAAAGAGTTCATAAACAGCCTCCAAAATGGAGTGAGTTTGCTTCAATTTATTGTCTTTTAAATTGCACTGGATCCCTCAAGTACCAACCTAGCTATAAACAACTCAGGGACTGAGTTTGAAAGTTTATTATCACTAATGTTTGCCTTTATTTATACTGCAATTGAGTATTAGTATTAGCTGGAAAGAACAGCAGAAGGAAGGTCATCCAAATGCCATAGCATTTAACCACAATTTTCCTACACTAGTGAAAGAGCTTTAAGGCACAAAGTATTCTAGACAATTATTTCTGCTGTGTTTACTGTCACTGAAACATTTAACAAAGTGGTTATGACCTATCATTAGAATCAGGGAAGAAGGTTGCCAGCAAACCACAAAAAGGAAGCAATGCCTACTGGGTACTTGACTACTTTAGGAAGAGACTTCTCTCCCTATCTTCCATCAAAAAAATGAACCAGGAGTTCTTCTAAATTTTTTGGTGCCATTTTATTTTGGAATCAGCTGTTATACAAAATGTTACCTGTGTGAAGACATATAATCTTGTCAAGCTCTTTGAATTTAGCCTTGTTTTCAGCATATTAAGTTGTCTTACCAGCCCTTCCGGAACAATTGGCAGAAAAACAGGTAATTAGTGTGGATATGGATTTCTTGCAGGCACTTTAGAAGAAAACGATCTTGGTCTTTACTGCTTGAAAATCCTATTTATTTAACAGCTTCTACCACGGAATCTAAACACTTACCTGATATTAATCAATTTAGCCTCAGTATACAGTCCCACGAAATAAAGACTTACCTCTACCTCTACAATTAGCACATTACTCAGGGTAACGGTGGCTTAAAAATCCAGAGCTACCATGTCTGCAGAGCAGAAAACTGCCTTGTGCAGGGACTTTCTTTCAGTTCCAGAAACATGACAAGCAGTGAGGAATAAGTGGATTTATCATAGAATCATACAATGGTTTCGGTTTGAAGAGACCTTTAAAGGTCAGATCCATCTGCAATGAGTAGGGACATCTTTAATTAGATCAAGTTGCTCAGAGTCCCATCCAACCAAACCTGGAATGCTTCAAGTGATGGGCCATTTACCACTTCTTTTGGGCAGAGTATTCCAGTGTTTCGCTACCTCCATTTAAAAATCTTTCTTCCTCGTATCCAGTCTAAATTTACTCTCTTTTAGTTTAAAACCATTACCCTTTGTCTTGTTGCAACAGATCCTACTGAGATGTTTGTCCCCATTTTTCTTAAAAGACCCTTTTAAGTACTGAAAGGCTGCAATAGAGCCTCCTCAAAGCCTTCTATTTTTTGATGACTGCAGGACATTTTTCATTTCAGCCCTAAACTCAGCCTTTAATACTCCATGTGCGTGGCATGAACTCTGGAAATTTTTTCTGCTTTCCTTGAAAGGAGACAGCAAACACTGAGATGGTGACTGCACTGGAATAATCATGAGATCCTGTTATATTTAAGTATTAATTTCATTAATTAATATGAATAATTGATATGATCTTATGGAAAGAAGGAGTTCTGTTTATTTAGTAAAGCATCAAGGATACCTGAGTATTGAATGAATATTTTATTATTTGAGATTAGGGGGAAAAATATTCCAAATAGCTGATAAACTTCTGACAATAATCTATGTTTGAATTTTTTCAGCATAGAATGTGAATAACTTCCTGCACCTTCCTTTTGCTACTTTTCTGCTGCACATCAGGAAATTGACCATGACTTGGCATTTCTTACAAAAAATATTTCATATTCATGTCTCCTAGTTGTTTCCCATCAAAGTAATGAATTAAGGTAAAACCCTGGAAAGTATAGAAAGGAAAGGCTAAATGACTAATACAGAAAGGTAGGAAAGCTGTTGGATAATTCTCATATGTTCATAACCTTTGAACAGAAGGTTCTGGCAAGGCTAGAAGTTGACATTCGCTGTACTGTTCTTTTTCCTTCTTATCTAGACCTCTTGGGATCTGTTTAAATTCCAGATTTACCCCTACAACATTTTTCTTTAGGAGAATATTGCTAGTGACATTTAAAGAAGAAAGTCTTCTCTCCTTTTGAAAAGCATCAGCTTTTATTGTAGCTAAAATAACAGGGAATCTCTCAGCTCAGTGGCTAAAGGGGAAGCTGTGGTTCTTTGGCTTAAACTGAAATAGAAATTTAGGAGATATTTTGGAAAGTGAAAGAGTTTAAAAAAAAAAAAAATGAGGCAAAGAGAAATATTCAACTTTCTCCCCTCCAAAATGTCATGTTTCAGCTTCAGATTCATGAGACCTTTTAATTATTGTTCTGCAGCTTGTTTTTACATATTTTTTAAAATGAAGTTGCCATTTAAAAATCAATAAATGGAAATGTTGACTTTTTTCCTCTTGTTTTTCTGTCTGACATTCTTTTATAAGTTCAGTTATGTTTCATTTATGTCCACCAAATGCCATTCTTTCAGTAAATATGCTGCTGTCAATAACATTTTGCCCAGTGTTGACTGCTATTCTATGCTTCCCTAGAACATTGTTACACATGACTCAGTTCCTGCTTGGACGGTAACTCAATTTCAGAGCACTGAACTCCGAAGAGCAACATCTATAACTCCAAATAGCAATTTCAGCTGAAATCCTAAATCGAATTACAGATTCGTATTGCATTGCTCACTATTTATTTATAATATTGTGCCTACAACATATCCTGTTATTCATTACCACAGAGAACACAGTACTGGTTTCTCTGTGTGATCCAGAGCTACTTATTTCTCCAAACGTTAGATCTCTGCAAGTACAGAATCTGCATTTCCTTTGTAGTAAGTACTCCTGTTTAGCTAGTAATGCAGAAAAGGTTTCTCAGAACAGTCTAATAAAGGTTTTATAAAACCACCTAGATGTATCCATATGATTGATGCCATAGAAAAATATCACTATATGCATTCATGTAGTGTCAAAGAAATACTAAGTATTATGGGATAAAGTCCTTCTGTGTTTTGAACTTCCATACTAATGGCACTCTTAAGCGTCAGGCATAAAAACTTGGGGTTACTGTGAGAATTAAGCAGTACTATGTAAAGTAAGCTTTCTCTGAAACGGGAGTCTTCAGGGGTTAAACATGATGTATGCTCATTGACATGATATTTGGAATAGATTTTTTGTTAGTTTTCTCAGGTATCAGGAACAGAGATAGTAGCTGAAGGTAACCATTCCTATGTATACCCTGGGTGTGAGCTGAGCAAAGAGCAAAGAGTACCTATATCCCGCTAGGCTGGTAGTTAGCACACCTCCTGCTGTGCCTGTGCTGCGTTTGAGGATGTGGAGCAGCCACCCAGAGAGGGACAGGAAGGTAGCATTAGTGTAGTCCCTGGTGACTTACCACACACTGGTTTTCCTGCAACACAGGAAGAAGAAGACGACTGTCACATAGGCAGCAGAAGGCCTACATCGCACCACTTCTGGCCATTTTTCATGTTGCCTCTGTTACCTTTTCCTTACTGAGCTTTTATCTTTATTTCTGTGCAATAAAATCACATTAACTAAACTGTGAATAAATAAAAAAGCCTTAAGTCAATATTTGCATTTGGAAAAGACTGGTTAGAATGGCTTAGGAACTGATTCCACTTTATTAAAACACCTTTTCAGCCAGGGAACATTTTAGCAGCAATCAATATGTAATTAAATATTTATTGATGTTTTACAATTGTTTTGTTTCCCAGCAATTATAGTGATAGAATCAGCTTCTCTCAGTTGTTTCTCCCTCCTACATTTATTCCAGTTTACTCTCCAGTAAGCCTATTGGCAACTCACTTTACATCTTCCAAGCTGTTATTAATAAATTGGGACCACAATCACGCTGGGATAGCTCTAAGCCTAACCCACTCTGCTATGCACAGGCCAAGGAGAAAAGCCAGCCTCTGTTCTGAATAACCTGGTAACAATAGCAACAGGAGCTCCAATATTGGGTCAGCACAAAAGTTTCAGAGAAATTAACAGATAACTCCAGACTAAAATATCTTTGAAGACCTGAGTTTTCATTAGGCTTTTCTAGTCAGAGTTTAAGCCCCTCGAAGTTAGGATTACTTTGCACTTACTGCTTGTCCAACCTCAAGAAAAAAATGCCATGGGTACAGCCATGTAAATCACTCATTGCCTCCCCGCTTAGGCAATTACAAATTCCCGTTTGGCCTTTCCAAAATAATAACCCAAACGTGGTGGGAATGGCTCATATCTTCTCTAAAACCTCATTACAGGGAGATCAGAGGAAAGCTGCTATGGCTCTCAGCCATACCAGAGTAAGGGGAGAGTCCCTAAAGTGGAGTCACAAAGAGTATGGCTGTTAGCAAATGCACCCCTTCATTACAGCTTTTCAAGCGCGTGTGGTTTGAAGGGGAGCAAACCTCACTACCCCAAGTCTGCTCTGCATCTCTCCCTCTGGATCCCTGCCCTGTGACCGAGGAGTTTGGGCACTGCTCGGGGACACGGGAGCTGACCGCGATGCTCCCTTCACCCGCCCTCTTGGGCAGCCAGGCCCTGGGGTCCTGCACGGGTCCATGTGCAAGCGGCTGCTGCAGCCCCGAGCGGGCTGCACAGAGACTGCCGCCCACAAGGTGGCGGTGTAAGCACGGAATTTCTCCGTGGCAGGCATCCCATCGCCGCGGCTTGCAGCGCCCTCGCTAGAGATCCTAGCTGAGCCTGCCCTTAGGCGACATCGCGGAAAGCTGCGCGTCAGAGGCAATAACGGCAGCAGCCTGCCTCTGGCCAGAAGAAGGAACATGCGATTCCCTCATCTTTGAGGCCTGGAGCCGGCCCACATTCCCCCAAAACTGAGTAAAGAACCTCCTCTTGATACTCAGTCTAGAGATGTATTCCCAATTCATTTTAGTTCAGGGTAGAAATTGGGATATCACTGAAAACACAGAATTAGAGACTGAAACGTCCTGCTCTTCATGTTCACTCGAGGAATGCAGATACCCCAACCCCGGGTCTGGGTCTTGGACCCCTTAAGACTTTTTAAACTCACCAGTCTCTCTGCACTGGTATGTGTTCCTTTCAGCAGTGCAAGGGCACAGCCATGACTCTGCCAGAAAATTAACTCACTTGATCAGAAAAAAACTCCTTCTCAGAATGCAATGGCTATTGGTAATTACACATTTAAATCAGTTGCTTTAGATGTGGAGAATCATTAGTCAAGGCAGACCCAAGTGCCTCAAAACATTTCACCCTGGTCTCTCAGTATCACTGTTCATATCTCGGGCTTCACTCAGCAAGTGGTAGGTCCAGTCATGGAGATGCGAGAAACTTCCAGTAGAGTCCACTGACTTCTGGGAAGTTATTATGAAACTAGGAGCAGAAACAGGTGTGCTCCCAAGAACAGATCACCAAAAAGAAATCATCTGCCCCAGTTTTGATTTCTGCACAGCATAACATTGATGTCACACCCTGAACTTCCCAGTGTCCTTCACAGACATTCACACAAGAAAGAATGAAATCAGACACACAGCTTTCAAACGTTCATGTGCTTACAGCCAGTTTGGCTTTTCCTTTCCATGCTCCTTGGGGAGCCCCTACTGAAGTGATGCAGAAAATACTGCTAAACGAGCTCCCCTGGGACTGAATTCTCTTCTCTGACCCATGCCTTAAATCCTCATTAGTATCTGAAACTCCTTCCAGACCCACCCTGTTAATATCAAATGGTCCCTCCTATACCAGCTTGTCCTAAATAAGTTAGCAAGGCTTCAGGACAGCCCAGAATTTGTAGGTTTGCTCAGACTTATGAAACACTGACAGTGGGTTTAAAGAGCCTTTAATTTCACACCCAAGTATCACCCTGTGTTGAAAGAGAACGGAAATTGCACAGAACAAAATGGGAACAAAAAAGAAATATTCCCATTTGCGTTTGAAAAACTGTTGGGGAAGGAATAGCTTTTCATGTACATCCATATCTTTCAGAGAGCTTTGGAAATTTTCACTATTAATTTGATCATCTTTTTCTCCCTTCTTGGATCAACGGAAAGATTTTCTGCATATACATTTTCAAACCCTTGTTCACTATTAATTTTCTTACTGCATCCATATCAGCAGCTTCGTCCTAGATTTTGTCAGTCACTGCCACAGAGATTCAGCAAGGCTGTCTTGTAATCACCACTGGTGTCATCCTGACAGGAGGAAAATTAAAACAAAACAAAAAAAAAAAAAGGTGAATGTGGAAGTTCTTTTGCACACTCTGAGTGCTGATGTTTTCAGTCCGTGGAACATGCCTGCACAGGAAAAGGACTTTGGAGAGAGCAAGCCAGACTTAGCAGAGTTACTGCCAGCTGAAACACCATCAAAAGCAAACCAAGAAATGAGGCTTTTAGGTGCCACCTGAAATAACATTTATCAAGTCCAGTACTTTTCACTGGAATCTAGGTGAGCAGTTGATCAGGGCTCCATTCCACAGAAGGGCACAGACAAAGTCAGCACTAATGAAAGCAGCAAAGCCTGTTGTGTTCAGATTTATGTTCCTGGGAATGTGTGTAGTGTCTCTCCCCTACAGGAAGGGAAACCGTCCTGACACATGACATATTTTTAAAGCCACAAATATGGTTGGTTAGGTCTAGAGAAGCACTACAGAAAACATCACTAGATAAAAAATTTGCTCCCTTTGAATTTTTGTGATGACAGGTGTAAAAGCATCTCCACTTCTCAGAAGGAATGAATATTCCATGCAGATCCTGGAAAGCTGATCATTAATCAACATGACAGACACTGACAGCGCCAATTAGAAGAAAGGGCCTTCATGACAAAAACAGACTTCCCATGAGGATTGTTAAGGACAGGGCCTCTGTGCCATTTGCATTGGGGGAGAGGAATATTAGGACAAACGGTAAAATCCAGCATTTCAGCCCTCACAGGGGAGGGTCCTTCATGCAAATATGTGACTCAAACCTCGAAAGCTACAATAGGCTTTGATAAGGTAGAGGTCCTAAATCTGTCTCACCACAGTATAGACTAGGTCTTCACCTGGGACAGAAAAGTCAGCTGAAAAAAAAAGACCCATACAAATCCCCAAAACAAAACAATATGACAACAAAATAATAATAATAATAATCTAGTATCATTTTGACTGCCTTGAGGTAGTTAAGGACAGAAGAGAGAAAAGAGAAAATGGAATGGCAGTATGGGAAAGGTGTGGCAGGGAGGATTACATGAAGTTCATGAGTAGAGAATCTGAACTATGAAAGTCCTGAAGCAGTCTCTCCTCAGGTTTGGCTTTCCCTACGTCACTTACGGAGGTAACTATCGAATTCAACTTTCAGGCATATATGTCTCTTAAGGAGATGACTATTACTAGGCCTAATGAAGGAGAACTAAGATTTTAGTGGAAATGACATTTGTACTGAGAACAATCATGGAAGCATCCCACAGTGCTGGACAGATTAGAAATATGTGTGATGGCCAAGAACCACATTATCAAGATGCTGCTTACCAGAATCATACTGGAGAGAGTCTTTCCTGCAATACGTTTGAATTCAGGTTTTATAAGATTTAAGTCAACTTCACTTCGAGAAACAATCACCCTTATAAGAGTCCCATCGCTGGTGCCAGCCCCCTGAAAAAACAGATCTATCAGTCTCTGGTGTGAGTGTTCAAGGGATAAGCTGTTGCAACCTGGTCCAGGACAGAAGGAGCTATCTTTAAAACATTGGCACTTTTCTGCAGCTCATTTGCTTCTCTTTATGGAGGCTAAACCCCTACTTCCACCCTGACAGCCACTATCAATACCACAAGCCCACCACGGAAGTGTGCTGTAAGTCTATGCAAATGCAAAAGCAAACCTGCTACAGAGCTGGAAGTAGGTACTGAACATATGTTGCCCTTCTACATCATAACCCATGCAACACTTGATTTCAATCAATACTGTTTAATTACTCCTGGGAAAATTAAGATTGTATTGATAGAAAAAAATCATCAGTTATCTCATCTTTCCACAGTTGAGGGAGCCAACAGCTTCTACATATCGGTTAAGTTACAGAGGTGTCATCGCCTTATGTGTTTCCATTTGGAACTCTCTTATTTTATACTGCCACAGAGATAATTGCTTCCTAAAAAGAAAACTTAATTATCCAGTCCATTACATTAACATCATGGGCAACCATTACATTTCCACCATGATCAACCTCCTATAAAAGCCCCTTCCAAGTCCATGTTACAGAAGGTGGGATTGGATTCCTTGCAGACTCTCAAGTCAGAAAAGCCAGGCTTCTTTGGTGTCTCAAGATTAAAGGGTACTTGTCTACCCTTTCCTACTATTTGACAGGATTCTGCTATTACTTCCAACAATAGAACTAAACTTGCTGGATTTTACCAGCTTTTCTAATCTGGGCTGGTTGAAGGCAGGTTGCAAATGAAGTTCAGTATGGAAACAAGTAAGACAGAATGAAGAATCTTACCTTTAAAGCATGGTACAGTCTTTCTGCAAAGTAGCTATGGACATTCTTGGTGCATTTCACTAGGCATACAAAAAGGCTTGGTAAGAATTAATGGTATGACCAGTCTGGGCAGCCAGTAACATGTGGTCCATTAGTTCAATGTGCTCTTGGGATCTGAGTTTATCTTATCTGAGAAGTACCCTTTAGTTCCTACCAGATACCTTTATAAAGCAGGTCCATCTCATAACAATCAACTGCTGAAGGAGAAAAGGCAGCAGACTCAAACAAAAGAAATTAAAACACCGCCACTCTTACCGATAGCCAGCATGGCATCTTCAAGTGAACCATTAGTTTCACTCTTGATAGAGTCTTCTATATTCTTACCAGCCAGTTTCTGGTACTCTTCAAACACTGTTTGAAACACAAAAAACTTCAATGTTTTACTGAGCAACTGCTCAAGGTTTTATGCCCAGTATTTGTAAGAATTGTTTGGTGACACAAAACCACGGTTCCTGCTAAAGCAACGGCCAAATTTATAACAACTTTAGAAGCCTTTGGTTGAGCCTAGAAATCATCTACAAAAATGGACTGCAACGTTCACAAAAAAAAAAAAAAAAAAAAGCCCATCTTAATTCTCCAGGTTTTAATTCTCTGCCTTCATTTGGAATGTTCAATCATCTCATATTCATTTGAAATCTGGCCCTTCGTTGCTGTCTTTAATCTCGGAAATGATGGAGACATCATTTGGTCTTGTGCTTGTGGATGTCCCTAGTTTCAGAAGCCAGATTAAATCTAGGATTATGCTAATTACGGCTCTTGGACATGGAAATGATTACATCAGTTCAGGAAAACTTATTCTGACCACAATTAAAAAACAAACAAACAAAACAATTCAGAAAAGATGACCAAAACACAGGTGTAGCTTCCAAGATATCTGAACTACCACAAACAAAAGCTCAGCAACAGGGCTGTTGTGTACCTTATACACTCTGGATACCCTGAGGTTCAGAATTACAGATCTCAAATCTGGTTCCTTGCTTTCAGACTTATTAAGAAGGAAAACTGCTGTGTAATGCAATGGACATCTTAAAGAAGTTTACTCAGCCTTCAAGATCAGATACCTAAACATAACACCCAGATAATTCAGAGAATAAGAATACCACAGGAGAAACAGATGCATACAATCATCATAATTCAGGCCTAAGGCCTTCTCTTCATATTACAAAAACAAACAAACAACCCCACCCAACCAACACCACACAAAAAAAATCCAACTGCAACAGTTACACCCAAGTTTTAAAGACAAATAATTACAGGCTGCTGTAGCACAGAGGAAAGCACTTGCTTGATGGTACCAAAGATTGGTTGCATCCTGACAACACCTAGTTGAAATTCAGTTCTTAAAGACAGACACAGCCAAAGACTAGAGGATACTGTCTTGTTTGTTTGCTAACTGATGCTGGGAGATTAGTTTGAGGCACAAGGGGAAGCTGTTCTTAAGGGCCTCAAAAGACCTCAGCTTGAAAAATATCAGGCTTACCTAATTTATCACCAGTTATTAGTTATCAGATGATTTATACACTACTTGATATGCTCAGATTCAGCTGGAGTAAAATCTACCAACCAGAGCCTTAGATTCCCTCAAATATCTGTCCACTACATGCTTTTAACTGGTTAGAAAGGGACCATGTCCTTGGGTTCATGACAACAGCTATCCCATCCAGCCATTGCCATTGTATAGGGTCTTCTAGATAGGTCACTTGATTTTCAGCAGCACTAAATCTTTGTAAGTTTTCATGGAAGCTGCTGGCAGGTTTTTGCCACTGCATGACCAAGAATTAAAGCACTTATTTCTGACGACCCATCTCTCCTGTCTATAGCCCTGCCTCTTGTTTTAGGCTCATTTCAGAGGCTTGGGAGCACAGGCTTTTCTCCATACCTTTCATCAAGTGTGTGGCACTCCTTTTGCACAAGATGGTGATGAACTGTACCTCATCAGTGCCCCTTATCTTCTCCCCAGCAGCATAGAGAGCCTGTAAATTAACATTGAATTGTTAGATGTTCTGTGTGTGCAGCTAATAAAGGAATAGAGTTTGGCTTAAGATACTGCTAGGGTAAAAGGGTTTGAAATAACATGAAATTTAACTAGTAACTGTGTTCACACTAGTAAACAGAACTAGGCTCTCCCAGAATGGTTCACAGTGTCTTCTAGTCAAATTGGAGCAACCACTATCTCCATCCTTTCTATCCTTCCTGCAGCAGCTAGAGCATCCAATAATACTCCTGAGGTTTCTTTCCTATTCTTTGCTGTCCAACTCCACCATACCCACATACTTTCACATATCAAAAGCAGCTGAACCCAAGCCCAGCTTTTCTCTTTGGAATATCAAAGCTCAGCAGTGTAAGTAAAGTTAAAGAACCCAAAGATGCTTCTGCTTGGAGAATATCCCTCCTAAAACAACTATGTCTCCAGCCTTCTGCTGACCAGGTTTGTGGTGCCGATTGTAGCACTGTGAAGGTAAAGACAGGCACATCTGTGTTCACAAGCATTGAAGAGTACCTCTGCATCCTGGCGAGCCAGTGCTGTATCCACATAGAGAGTGGCATTGTCCCTTTCACCCTATGAGAAGAAATGGAAAGATAACAAGCTTGTCTCATGAAGATTCTTCCGTATATGAGAATCACAGTGCACATTCAGGGCAAAGATCAACTTTCCTTCTCAGCTGTTTCTGCAGAATACTCAAGCAGTAATATTGCACACAGCACAAATGCTAACTCCTTCACTGAAAGGCACTGAAATCAGTTGTATGAAGTGGAGTCAAAAATTGCTAAATTATTCTGCTGCTAGGCAGGACAAATCAGAAAAGGTGATAGGATAAATGTGCTCAGAATTGAGGACACAGAGCATGGAGGAGTGGTGAGTCACAGTTGAGGGGCACTGTTTTCTAAAAACCTTGTGGAGTGCAATGGCTTTAACCTTATGTAAGCAATGTGTGTCCTTGCAGCAGAGCTGACTGTATGTTCCCAGCTCTCTTACTCCATCACACTGAAGCTGAAACACAGATGCAGTCCAAATGACACGTTTGTCTTTGCATTTTATCTGGTGGTCATGACTGCATTGCCTCTTCTATTGTGTGTCTTCTCCAGCAAGGAAGAGAAAACCATGAAGGCCTTTATATCCACACTGCTCTCCTCTAGCATTACCTGAAGAAGACAAACCAGAATCTGTTCAAAGTAGCCACTTGTTTCTGATTTTATGTCTCCTTCCAGATCAGAACCATATGCTATTCAATGGAAAGAGAAAAGACAAAGGAAGGATTTGTTATTTGAGTTTGAGTCAGCCAAGGACAAAACTGCTTGACACTAGTCCAAAAGGTCACTAGGGGAAAAATACAGGGCTGAGATCAGCTCACGCCCTCAGTGATACTCAGGTTGGTATTGGCATCTGAGTCACTAGCTCTACTCATATCCAAGGCATAAACATAGAGCTAATATTAGAGATACAGTTTAAAGGATCAAAGAGATATCAAATGTTTACAAATACATATTTGACAAATTCACACCTAGGGTCTATTTAATGGGGAGAAAAAGCCAAATGAATAACTATGGTTTTGTTAGTGTTCTGACAATAGTCTGCGTGGCCAAGCTGGACCAAATTTGTGGTTTGCTGACCTATTCTTGTAGCTGTATGGAGACTAAGAAAGGGATTTTCAAACTCTCTCAGCATAGCTGTGTTCGATTTACCAGGCTGGAAACAGAATTAGATTGCATGTTCTTGCTTTTAAAAACAAAGACCCAGACATTTTCATGATGATAGTGTTAGCTGGCAATACTATTCCTGCTGTGTGATCAAGCTGTCACTTATTACTCTGTCCCCACAAACCAGAGCCACAGGCACTTTACCTTCTTTATACGCCTTGATTATCTCTTTGATCTGTGCTTTTGTGCGGGATGCCAGGATCTCTATAATAACATCTTCACTCGTTCCCACACCCTGTATTAGAAAACATAGTGGAGAAATAAAGATGGATAAAGGCATATAGTCAGAGAGTATAATTTATTGCTGGAGAAGTATGGTTAACTGAGGAGTCAGATTGCAGCTATGTGTTAGGCTGCGTGCTGAGCTGAGGAAAACTGTCATGATGAAAGCTGGAGACACAAAGAATATTTGAGTTGAACAAGGTTTGTTTTACTGAGGTGCCCAATTCATAAAGGATGATTTTATGTAACCCTGCACTTTTGCAATGCATTTCTGGATTTGAAGCTTCAATGACAGACAATTTAAAGGGATACAGGGAGACCAGTGCTTGTCTGGTCAGTCCATCTTTGTACCATTTTAATAGACCTCTCTGCATCTGAACTTGAAAAAAATACTGCATCAATAGGTAGGACTCTAGCCAACCCAAACTGACCCCACCACTCCTTGATTTCTTAAAGGTTTCACATCTTGGATGGAGTGTCAAGACAGTAGCTTTGTGTCTTTGCACTACATTCAGTAGAGGCATTGCAAAATGCAGCAAAGAGTTGTTTAACAAAGAAACATGATCTGTGGAGATCCATTCCTCACCAGAGCAGAATTTAGTTCTGCTGTTGCCTTCCCCAGGCTCTATGAGACACATACGTGCAGAAACTCTCATAAAGCTCTAAATATTAAAGCAGGATTTTCATCCAGAATATGCATTACTAGTATAATTAACTATTTCTCAAAAGTTATTGCAAATAACAAAATAATGTAATAGCCCAGTTAGTAACACTTGCTTATTGCAAGTGGTAATGAGTAATAAATTACAGAAAATTAGGACTGTATCTGTGCTACTACTTAACTAGCAGCATGCAATTCATTTACCTTCATGGCATCATAGAGCTCCTTGGCATCATACTGGTATGGGGAATACATGAGAGCTACAATGAGCCTCTCAAAGTTGCCACTCAGTTCTGACTTCAGGCTTTCAATCAGATCCTGTTAAACATGCATCACACAGTTAGACAAAAAGCCTTAAATGATCTTTTTACTGTCTGGTACTGTTTCCATCCCCATGACCTACAGCATTGAAGCTGAATGACAGCATTGTGTTGATAGTTTATTAGAAAAGATCCTGGGACTGAAAAAGGCACCCAACTCCAAAATGGGATTTGTCTAGGTCATTCCATGTCCCCTGTTGTCTCAGTACTCAAGTTTCTCCCAGGTACTAATTAATCCTGCACTAGAGTCAGGAAAATTAAAATCTTCTGCCACCTTGCTTTACTCAGTGAGCAGAGCCAGTCAGCTGAAGGCTTTGAATTGAGCAAGGGATGTAGCTTCAAACAAAGATGATTCCCAAAGCCTGCACAGAAACATGCACTCGGGACATTTGCAGAATCAGGCATGAAATCTGCTTGATGATAGAATCCAAACTTTCCTTTTACTATTATGTAGGATTTTTAAGGTATGATTCTGCCTGGTTTAGTGGGATGCAAACACTCCATTCATTGTCCAGTATTTGGCCAGCCCTGCATTTGCTTCCCTTTCTAAGGCACTTGCATGGCAGTCTCCTTTCCAGCAAAGGTCATTGGAGACTCCAGAGAAGGGCTGCTGGCAGTTTTGTGGTGGAAAACATTCCCAATAGAAATAAGATTTTATCAAAATAGAAAGATAACCACAGGAAAACATAGTTGTCTATGTTTTCTATGTTTTCATTGTAGGAATAAAAAACCCAAATCAAACCAAAACCCAAACAACTATTTGAATTTTCTTTGGCATGTAAAACGGTCCCAGACTAGTATTTTACTCAAAATACCACTTAGGTGGCATTTTTTGTTACTGCTTCAAAACCACTAAGAAGGTACACTTCAATTTAGAATAGATTTTAAAAAAAAAATCTGGTCAAAATGCATTTTACAAAATAAATTACAATAATAATTGGAGGAAAAACAGTTTTCCCAGAAAAAAATTGATTCCACACATTCACATCAGACCTTACAAAGAACTAGCTACTTATTTGCAGAAGATATGCATATTGTTTGCATCATGCATGCAGGATGAACTGCACAACCATTCCAGTGGGAGGTGTCTCTGCCCATTACAAGGGAGTTGGACCTGGATGATCTCTCAGATTACTTCCAACCAATGATTCCATGATTTACTACATCCTGCATGCTGAGAAACAGTGACTGAAAATGGCTTTGTTTTGGAAGAACCTTTCCAAACTGTGCTTTGAAGGATTTGGCGATATGTTGACGCTGTATATTGCTCCTCTTGGTTAGGACATCAATTATAGCTTGTTCATCAGTCCCTGTGGAGACCAACAACAAGCCATAAATACAGTGCACAGAAATTAGTTGAGACCAGTCCAAGATCCCAATTCAGATATTCAGATCACCTTCCCTAGCTCATTGCTTTCAAGCAGAAGTTTAAATATGTACTGGGGAAACTTTAATTTTTAATTTCAACTTTAATTTTTAATTTCCCACATGGAAGAAAAAAAAAAAAAAGAAGAATAAAGGAAAAAGTTATATATCTGGCTGCAATTTTCTTAAGAAATGGTTTCCAACTGCAATTATAGGCAGAACTGAGTTTACACATGTGGTTGAAGTCAACTCACCAAGCCCTTTCATGGCCTTGTACAGAGTCTGAGCATCAGGTGCAGGGTCAAAGTTTAAAGCACCTGTCACAGATATACCCTCTGCTTCACTCTGAAAGAAAAAAAAAATACAGAACATTTCACTACTGCTGAAGAAAGAGTATTTTGAAAGAGCATTAATATTACTCATTGCCTACACATGGGGAAGACACAGATAAGTGAAGGGATTGGTTCAAAATCTCCCAGCAGAGCAGAACTCCAAGGGGAGCATGTTTCCTGCCTTTACCTCTGTGAACCAACCCTTGGCTCCTGGAAGAAGTATGAAGAATAAATCACAACTGACAATGCTGTAATAGTCACTAGAGCAGGCAGTCTGGCAGCAAAAGCAGAATGGACTAGACTTTTCTATGCATTCCTTAACAGCATGTATGTTATCACACCGCATTTCCCAGTTATTTGGTGCAGAGTAGTTTTTAACCGTAGTTTTTAATTTCCATGGAACAGTCATGCTCTTACAGATCACCTCTCTAACTAGCAGCTTTATTCTGCTGCTGCTGTACTTCTGCACAGCCGGTTTCAAAAAAGGAAGCACCTCCGTTGAAAGGATTTGGGGCCAGAAGCTGTTTTGAAGGAAAAGGTCTGTCTGTAGTGCAAGTTTGATCTCCACTGAATCAAGGGCCAGCTGCACAGAGATCCTTCAAACTGACCCCTAAGGCATTGCCAGAGTCCCAGGGCAGAAAGACATGCTGAGACTGGTTTCAGTCACCACAAAGCAGTAGGGCCATCAACCAGAACTCAGGCTTAAGAGCTTCAACTTAACAAAAGCTATTAGTCAAGGCACTGGCTCGACTATGTTGATTCATCTCTAACAATAAGGTTCTATCAACAGGGAAGTATGCAAGTAGTTAGCAGCAGAGAGATTTAAGTTGCCCCAGGAAATGACAATAGTGTCAGAAATTTACTTGCAGGAATAGTTAATAATATTAACGTGTTCTGATGGATTTTTCAGTGGGGGGATAAAAAGTGCCTTCAAATCAGAGCTTACAGACCAAAAGAAATCACTATGGATGTCCTATCTGACTTAGAGAACATGGACCACCAAGTGTTTCCCAGGGGCCTCCTGCTATGATGCAGATTCCTGCTGCTCTTATTTCCTGTATGAAAGTTCTTCTCTTGTAGAGTCCTTCTAGGTCACCAAAGTCCTCCATAGTGAAAGAAGCCTCCTAAAAGGAATAAGCTTTCAAGTGGCTCTTGCCAGGTAGAAATTAAAAAGAAAATAAAAACTTGTGGAATTTCCCTTCAGGACCTTCATTCCTGGCTTTTAATGACAGACTGAGTGCTTAAGAGTGTGTGTCAACAGATGTCAGTTCTAGCCTACCAGTAGAGCTGAAGCACGACCACACTGTGCTGCACAGATGCTCAGGCTGGCTGTGGACAGACCCACTCAGGTGTCCCTTTCAAGTGCTTTTTACCAGTATGTATAGCTGGCACATGTTTGCATACTGCCCCCTTTGCCAGCCAAGCTCTGGGACCAGTAGCAAGCAACAGAAATGCATTGAGAGGTCCTCTGAGAGGTAGTATGTTCAATTGGCAAGATCTGAAGAATTCTGCTTTACAGCCAGCACAGAGACAGACTCCAGAGCTAGCACATCTTGCTCCCTGCAGAAAGAGCAGCTATGAAGCAGATGGTATCAACAGGAAACTTCACAACAGATACAGCTTTCAATCCTAATGATTACCGAGCTGCAAGTTTAAGGCTACGGCAAAGCTGTCACTGCAGAAAGAGCAGCTTTAGCATTGCCACCCTTAATGGTTTGTCATCAGCCTGGAAAAGTTTGGCTGATCTAGGAGGACCATTGCAAGTCCTCTGAAGTCACCCAGCACCATCACAAATACCCTGGAAAGGAGGTTACAATCATCCACCTGACTTTGCTGCGAAGAAGATGGATAAACCTCTCTAGCTGCTTGCTGCGTGCAAGAAATACCCTGGTCTCATGTCTGGTGACTCAGTGAAAGAGGCAGTGCAAAGCTGAGCTTTTGTTTGGAGGCAATGGAAACAAATTGAGCAATGGTCTTTTTTGGTATTAATTCCAATAAACATTTACAATGGGTGGTCCAAGTAGCACACTCATGACTCACACCTACACCTCTTTCTCTACGTGCATAATTGTTTGAGTACAGGTACAATCATAACAGGTTTCCAGAGAAACACTGTCAGTTTGGTCTTGTTTTCAAGATGAATTGGGAATTACTAACTGAAACTACTCAAGGTATTAATCTAACTGTCATGTGAATATTGATAATTTGTATGAAAGCAGTGGAATTAACATGCCTTACAGCTGAAGCTCTGAAAAGTTTCACTTACAGATGAAGGGAAAGGGGATTAAAATTTTTCCTGCCAGAAACCTAAACAATAGTTTATTGAAAAGCAGGAATTTGGGAACAGGTGTGCTTGCTGGGTTTTGTTGGGTTTGTTTTCTTCTTTTTTTAAAGTGTAAAATTTCTGAAAAAGTTTGGGGTTTTTCTTTTCCTATTTTTTTTTCATTCTCTTTGCTCTTGAACTGTGCTTTTTATGAAGGGTTTGGCAAAGTAAACAAATCTTTTAAAATCTTTCCTTCACCCTTTCATCTCTCATGCCTCCACCCACTACAACAGCAACAGGCAGGAGATTTCTGGAGCCTGTCAAAGGCTTTTCTTCTTGTTTTCTCACTCTAAGTTTTCAAATAATTTCCATCTTTGAGGGTGATGGAGAAAATATTAGCAGAAAGGGAAAAATTAAAGAAAGAGCCTCCCCAAGCTTTGGGGAAAAATATCCATTTTACTATACTAAAATTCAAAAAATAAATCAGGAAAACAGAGGGAAAAGAAGGAATTACAATTCTAAAATTTCTGAGGATAAAAATAAATCAATATGAAAATCATGTTTTGAGATCAGGAAAGTTTCCTGTTTGAAGCATACTGAAGGGGAGTAGGCATTACCTTGGTATTCTCCATCCCCCTTTTTTTGTTGGTTTTTGGGTGGGGTTTTTGGGGGTTTGTTACTTTGGTTGTTTTTGGGGGGGGGGCTTGTTGTTTAGCTTTGCTTTCTTCTCCCCTTCTCACCCCTCAGTTTCAAAATTGTAACCAAGACTTTGAAAACCAATCATGTCCATGCAAAGTGCTATCTTACTCCTTGATACATTGCACCTGAGGCAGTATAATGCACTGCATTGCAACTTTGCTGTATTTCTTGTGTACCTACACTGGTATGTGGCACAGAGGCTCCTTGTCCCCTGCTGCACCATGAGCACCAGGACTGCCAATACCTCAGCTGCAAGAAGAACAGCAGCACTGGAGCCTTGGTGCAGGCTTCCCTCTTGCACAGGCTTCTGAAATATGAACCCCTCTTCACAACAAGAAGAGAGGAGGATTCCTGGACAAATCTTCCCACAAACAAGATGAAAGCACTCCAAAGAAAACGTGAACTACTGACAGTAGTGCCTGGTTGGGGATGGGTCTGGGAAAGATTTCTCTAACAGTACTGCTCCATTGTATGTCTCCAGCAGGTCTCTTCAAGCCTTTGGCTTATTGTTGCCTGGAGCTGAAGTCTGAGGCTACGCCCCACTTTCAACAGATGCTAACGGCAGAGCTGCCATGGATGACTCCGGAGCTGTGCATATCACCAGAGCTGCCTGCTGCCTGGCTGCAACCATACCCTGGAGGGTGCCTTAGCACACCACAGGGGCATATCCCCATCCTGTCACTTTATTCCTCAAACCACTAGAGTTTAAAAAGAGATCATTCATAGAATTTCTGGCTCCTAGCAGACAGACAGGGTGTTCAAGTCCACACTGTCACTGCAATATTAAAAACCCACTGAAGAAAATGATACTGTGGCTTGACCACAATTCCCTCCATGACCAGAGCCTGCCAGCACAACTAGGGACCAAAATGGAGACAGGCCAGTGCCCTGAACTCACTGCCACAAAAGAAGAGAGCGGGTGAGGAGCCCACAGCTTGCACCTTAGCTGTGTAACTTTGCTGTTCCCCAGTACCAACTCCTCACATGCACAGGCAAAGAACACCTCCCTCAACTCTCAACTGAAGGACTAGGGAGAGTCTGCTTTCCTTCTTAAAGCTAATAATCATCTTAACACCTTCCTTAACCAAGGTTTTTTAAGTACTGAATGTCATTTTGTAGTCAGAAAACCAGTAAACAGGTCTTGCTAACTTCTAAATGGAAACAGTTAATTCCCAATGTCTGATGCAACTTCTAAGTTACCTTAATACTGTGCCAAAAAATAAAAAAATAGAGTGTTTTACTTTAGTATTTGCCCTACTTACCCATGCCTTCCACCACGCCATTGCAGTCTCGGCAGGAATACTTGGGTCTGTTGATGAAGAAAGTCACACATATCACGCCTCATGGTTAGAGAATCTGAGATTTAAGGGGGGTGGAGGGAGAAGAAGAAATAAAAATTCTTTTCAATAAGCTTACCAGAAGTAAAACAGAATAACTGTACTCCTCAGGAAGCTTATTCCCTCTGTAAGCTGCAGAATGTAACTGGCCTCTCTGTGCTGAGAACACACGGATATAAACCATTCTTATCTATAAATTCCATGGGGCAGGGCCTTCAGACATGGCTCAACCTGTTTTTCAGATATGATCTCACAGTGAGAGTTGCTCAATAAATGAGGCTTCCCTTGTGAGGAGTCCTGCTGACTAAAGCTCACTGTAATGTTTTCACTGCTTCTCCCCACACACACCCTTCCCTGCTGACATTTTGGCCTCTTGCACAGACATCACATGCAAATTGCAGCCAAGCAATTTCTCAGCATAGAATTCTACAGAGGCTTGATGAATTCTGGCACAACAGAATACTTGCTACTTGCTCATTATTAATTACTCTTTCTATCCCTGCCAAACTGGGACACAGCAAAATGGGACACTAGAAACTTAGCAAACTTTCTTTTACCTCCCTTCATTCAAAAGAGTCTGTTTAAAACTCCCAAACCAGCATAGCCAAACTGTACACCATACATGTCCCACACCTTACAGTAAAGCTCAATAAAGCAGCAGACTGTACAGAGACTTGGGGAGTCTAACCCATCCCATACCTAGACTTGGTAGGCATGAGTCAAGAAGCAGCTCTAGGCTAACAACAGGACCAGCACATTTAAGGCTAACGACTTTCAGTAATGGAAATTTCAAAGTTGTCATAGGGCTTGCATTAGCTGTTGTGACATATTTTGGCTTAGGAGTGGAGTGTGATTTTTTTGTTTTGGTTGTTTGCTTTAAAAAGAGCTGAGCAGTTCTTAATGTCTTACTTTGGAGAAATGTTTCTGTAAAACCAGCTGAAATATCTCATGGTAGCAATATTTTCCTGTCTAGACTTTTGTGAGAATCTACCCATGGCAGCATTTATTTTATTTAAATGGAAAGCTGCCCTGATGGAAACATTCCCACCAGCTATAACTCAATCTTTGCAATATAGGAGCTTTGTTCCTTCTCACATTTACAGACCAACATGAGATGCTGGATAAGCACCAAACTACAAGCCTTCATTATGTCCTTCTCACCCACTGGTATTTCATTTAACCCAGCAGGGTCCCTGAAGGCCTGGGAAGCTGACCTGGCTGTTCTCAAGAGAATGAGCTGTGCCATCTGCTCCTGCCTCCAACTCATCCATCAAATGGCAAGGGCAAATTGTGAAGGAGGAGGCACAGCTCTTCACATAATAAGCATGCTGCTAGGGCCTGCATTGGTTTGGTTTGCATCCATATTTGAGAGACAGGTTCATCAACAGCATACAGCAAGGAAAGCTCATGAGTGGCTCTTCAGTCCCTCCTTCTGGGAGGTGGCTAGAATTTGACTCAGTGATGCTGCTTGCTTGTGCTGTAGGGTACTGTGGTACTGCACAAAACATGGTCACGTCTGACCTATCTCCAGGAGGAAAATCTGGGCAGTGGGTCAGTTGTATTGTAGATACAGACATCTGCAGGGTGTCTGCACAGCAAATCTTTCTCGAGGCTCATTCTCTAGGCTGTCTGAACTCCTGCTCCTGCTGATATGCCCAGCACAACCATCAGCCAGCAGGAGTAGGCAGAAACCTCCAGCAGCAGCAGCAGAATATGCACCATAATTGAATGTGTTTTGTGCATTTTTAACCATTTGGTCCAAACAAAATTTCAGCTAGACAAAATGGAGAAGCTACCAGAGCATTCAGCTTTTCTTAACTCTATCCTTGGGACTTTCCAAGGTTGAATCAGTGATTAGAGCTGCCTCTGACACACTCAATCAGCCTAAGGAAAGTTGTAACAGAAATCACAAACAAGATTTTGCTCAATCTCTTTCATGCCATGTCAAACAGGTTCTGGTAACTGTAGAAAGCTCCATTATTTATGTTATTTCAAGAAGATTTTACCATCCACTAAGCTTTAGGCTAGATAAGAGTAGTCTAGAGGTGGCACACACAGCCCCCGTACCATCTGCAGGTTTGTGAAGTTCAGCCCTATTGACTGCTTTGGAACATGAAGGTTTTATGGAAACCAATTTCACTTACTCCATAGCTTTCACTTCTGATAGAACTTCTACCAGCCTGACAAGAACAGCACAGCCCATTAGGAATTTCTCCCCAGTGTTTATATTTTTTGTTTGATTTGGGGGTGGTTTTTTTTTTTGGTTTGTTTTTTTTTCAGCCAGGAACTTGGAAATTGAATGGAATCATTGGGGAAACAACAGACCAAACACAAAGATACTTCTGTGCAAAGCAATGATCTGATCCATCATCTAATACTAGGTACTTAAATTTCAGGAAATTTGAGCATACCCCTCAGATCAAATGGGAGAGAGGTGTTCTGCTTCAAGGCTAAAAGAATTGCTTTCTCCAACCAGTCTGCAAGCACTGTCATGTAGAACTGCTGCTCTGGTGAGGAAGCAGTTTGGCAAGCCAAAATCACCAAACCGATGAGCACTATGCTTTCCAGGTCTGGTTATTAACCCCTCACTTGACAAGCCTTTCAGTTGCTAACTCATTGCTAACACGTTTCACCTCACCTTCCAATGACACACATGGGTCTCTTGCCCCAGCAGCTGCTGTGTTTGCAGACAGGCTTGTGCTCTCTCTCCATACAAACCCCCAGCTTCCTGCGTATGTTTAACCACTACATAAAGAAATCCAGAAACCAGCAATATCTTCTGCTTCTACTACGGCTCCTCCTCTTTTTTTCTCTCTACTTCCTCTTTATCACTATTTAAATAGATATGAGCAGCTGAATGTCCTCAGAATTCTTAAGAGCAAATGCCCTTACATCTACTAATCAGCTCACCACCATCTGAAATCAGAGCATCATATAGGAGAGCTGTGTAAATTTGCCAGTAAGCCAATTCAAATAAAAAGTTGTCTGCTTTTGAAAGAGATGTGAGCTAGGGAAAATGAGCAGTTGGGGAAGGCAGCAGTTTTGAGTAGGCAGGCCATCTTTAATGCAAAAAATAGTCACTAAAACTTAAAAAAAACCCCACAATTAAAAAAAACCCCAAAAACCAAAAAAACCCAAAACCTCACCTACCTGGCAGCTCCTTGCTCGCTCTGTCCTTTCCTCTTGAAATTTGAATCAATTTTCACAGTAAAAATAACCTGGAAATAGCATTATTTCCACTTGAAAATTACTAGTGCAACTTAATTTTCAAGATTTCCTTTATTTTCTCTAGCAGCTTTGTGCCAAGTATCACAAGAAAAAATTCACAGCTATATTTTTCAGGGGATGTTCAACCACAGAAGCAGCAACAGAGTAAAAATTCAGGACTGGGTTCCCTTGGGCACCTTTGTATCCCAGGAGGATGGGGTTAGTGGGGACAGCAGGGGTTTTCCAGAGGTTAGTGAAGGATGTGTCACTTTTGCCTTTCCAAACCATCTTTGCACCACAGGGCCTCTATGCTGCCTGTTGTAGTGCTAGGGCGAGGCGCTAACACCAACACAGCAGAGCACAGCCCCTTGGCATGCCCTGCCTCTGCCTGAGCATTTTTCTGCTCATTCCTTTCTTATCCTAGTGCTGGTGCCAACGAATTCCTCCCAGTAACCCTAACAACCATTCTCAACACAAAACAGGCAACTGCTGCTCTCATTTAACCCCAAAGGCCAACAAAAGAAGCACCCTCTGAATCAAACTGGGGAAAGGCAACTCGCTCTGGTTTGATGGGGACATGACAGATGCCAGGAGTTCACATGCCAGCAGTGGGTGGTAAGCAACATTCAGGAAGCTTTGTGAAATGTTTTGTGCGTGTCCTCACCTACTACTGTGGGACTGCTTTTTTTGTAGTCTTTGGAGTAAGTACAGGTGTTTGTACACACTTAAAGACAGTCCTGTTTCTTGAAATGAGCCTGAGATGGTGGCAGACTTATACAGATCAACCTAAGGGAAAAGAGAAGTCCCTGGATATGTCTGAAGTCCAGTTGTTTGCAGCAAGGCAGCAACGTACCCTTTACTGCTTGCATTGACTGGTGTGTTGGACAGTCTTTCTTGGTAAGATACGTTTTTCTACAGCTTTTACACACCTCCTGGTGGTGATGGAAACATGAATTACTTTTACTAAGGGTAGAAATTAGTAGTTTTGTTACACTGGTAGCATTATTCACAACATAGCTGTCTGGCCTTTATGATCAGCCAAGGTATCTGTGATGGTTTGGGAGTTACCTGCGCATCCCCACATTGAAATCACCCAGACTAGGCTCAGCCGGCTGGAAGTTAAGGAATAAAGCTATATTTACAGCTTAGCACAATTTACAAAAATATATACATACATATATATGTATATGTATATATATATATATATGTANGTATATATATATATATGTATAAAATATATGCAAATATTTACAGTTATATACAAGTTAAAAGTAATACAGAAACACAATACCCCTCCCAGAAATCAGAGTCAGACTGCTTGGAGGCTCCCAACCCAAACTTCCTCCCCTTTTCCCCCTTTTCCCTTCCCTTCGGAAATAGCCAGATCAATCCCTGTATATCTCACATGATAAATCTGGAGAGATCTGAGATGAGATGTCAAAAAAACAACAAGAAAGTTAGAGGAAAAAAAGGGTTAGGCCAGATTAAAGAGTTAAGGCAGATGCAACCACGCAGACTGCCAGAGAGGAGAACCACTGAGAACTGAGAAGTGTGTGAGAAGTGAGTGTCTTACCTGTATTTTGACTACTGGTGTTTCTCAGCAGAAGAATGAGTGATATAGGTTACTGTTGGTTTTTTCTTCGTTTGTTTGTTTTTTACTTTCTTCTCACAGCTAAGGATTTAATTTCTCTCAGTAAAATATTCCAGTTAGCCTCAAACCAACACAGTATCTAGCAATATCATTATATGGCCAAGAGCCAGAAATCACACAGTACGTAGCTCAAAGAGGAGAGAGAAAACTTTAGTTAGAGACAGAAGACAATAATAACTGTTCAGAAATAGTGCTGTTGTGATGAGTTCTGGGATAAGCCAGACATGGCTGGGACCAGGGACCACCCTGACAAAGGCAAACCAAAGCAGAGAGACATGAAGTACTTTCCTCTCCTAGGGACATGGCATTCATTCTCTGCTCAACTACCTATGATCTTCATCACTTACAGAAACTGCTGGGGACACTTTACATAAACAAATTATTTTTGTAGTGTCAAGAACAGAAAACAGGGCAAATAATCTTATAACAGAGAAGACTTTAAATTCAAGGCACTAAAAATAGTAATAGAGCTGCTAAAACAGCCAGCTTTCCTTAAGCTAAGGGCTTTAGTCCAGCTGTATTAATTGAAAATCTTCCAAGTGCTCAAGTTTTTTCTTGGAGACCTCTGTCAGACATAGGTGGGTAGATCTAATGCCAGCCCCTCTGTGATACTGAGGTGATTAGAGTCCACTTCGTTAAGTTGGAGAAGATTTGCAGAGGGTTGTGGAGAGAGCAAGAAATTGAAACAAGCTCTCGCAAGAGCCAGATGCAGAGTTCCACAGCATCTCGGTTGCAGAATTGCACAAAGTACCCATTCATGCCTCAACAGACCACCTTGTGTCTCTAGCTGTGAGTTATTTTCAGTGTGCCAATTTTTATGAAAAAGGTGATAAATGAGGGCTGATCACTTCAGACACGGAACCCTTGTCATCAGCTCATAGAGCAGCTCATTTAGGTACCTGAGAGAACAGAAGAGAACAGATGAGTCAGGTCTTGTTCGCCTGGAGCATATTTCAGGACTGATCTGTGTTTCTTTGATAATGATATAGCACCACCAGCGAGCATGCCTGTGAGAAGTGCAGTGTAGAAAACACGGCATGGGCTCATGAATGCTGTGCCATTACCAGCTTTGCTATGCATGGAGGCTGAAAGAGGCAGGGACACAGCTGAGGGAAGAGTAGCTTTGAGGAAGGTGAAGGAAGGAGCCTTGAAAGAGATACAGATCATGGAAGGAGCTGAGGAGGAGTTGTAGTAAAGGTCCATGAGTGCTAGAAGGAGGAAAGGTCACAGCCCCAAGGCCTGTCCCAGGCTTCCTTCACAGGTCAGCCTAGAGTGGAAACAAAGCACTGAGCAGTGGAATACCTGGCTACAATTATCTGCCTGTTGTTCTGCTATAGAATGGCTTAGAAATGCTGAGTCCTTCCCAATATAAGAACTGAACCTTAGTGGGAGCCTTCAGCTACCAGACCATTTTTAATTGCAGCTAGTTTGTTAAAAGATGCATAACAACAGATGCTGTTAGGAGATAGTAATCTCCTATAATGCTGGACGCAGGGCATCGCCTTGCTGCAGAAGCTGTATGATGTCTGAAGCATTGCTTTTGTTAGGTCGGCACATCTGGTTCTGGTCCAGTGAGCTTTTGGGAATCTCAGCAAAGACTTGAGCAATTCCTATACAAGCAACACAAGTACTGCATTGCATCCCAAGTCAGTGGTAACTGGGAAACAAATGAAAACTCTTATCCCAGGGTATATTTGCAACTCGCTGTTTCCAGTGGGTATCTGTGCAGCAGCTCAATCACACAGACACACATTTGCTTAAACATCCTTCTAAGATGACAGACATGAAGCAGTGTGGACAGAAGCAACCTGATGTGCCAGGGTGAGCAGGTATTTCCAGCAGCTAGCTTCTCCCTGTTTAGTTGCACCACCCCAGCCTGTCACGAGGATCTCGTATTTGCAGTGGCTGACATGGATGCTGGTCAGCAGTGAAGGTGTGGAGAACGAGAGAGAATGGCAATGACTTGCCCTACAGGTTTTACAGCCGGGGGGGTGCTCTGCACCTGGCAGGGCAGATGAATGGAAAGCACTTGAACAGCATGCAGAGTTTGTGGGCAGTGGAGAAGGCGGTTACGGGAGCTTAAACAGATGGTTTAAGCAAGTTCCCCCAGCAAAAGCAGCTTGAAGCATATTTATTTTTCTCAAAGCGATGCAATTACCTGCACTGCTCTGGAGAAGTGCGAGCAAGCTGCTCTGCTGTGGGAAATAGGCTGTCGCGTCCTGCCCTCCAGCGGCAGGCCAGCCAGCTCTGCTTCCTCCACCACCACGGCCGCTCAAGCCCAGAAGAGACCTGCACTGCCCTTACCAGAGCACCGAGCGCTACCAAGGGACTGCAGCCCAAACAGCCACAGCGGGGTGGTGCCACGTACCGTAACGTCTTAGTGCCTGTCTGTGATGTCCTCCCTTCCGTGGGTGACAGCCTTGCCAAGGAGCAATTCCTGTCTGGCACTGGTTCGGATCTTGCAGCATCCACGTTGGGAAAGGCTCTGTCAACCCTCACTGGACAAACCCTACAGTAACAAGGCAACAGGCTCTGGAGGCCGACGTTTTCCCTCAGCCTGCTGTCTGAGCAGCAGCAGGAGGTAAGTTCTCCTCCACAGCTCATCTTCTGTGTGCAGCTCTCCCAGTGCTGTTTAGGAAAGGGGCTGCTGGCGCCAGATCCCAGCAGAGAGACATCATGCACTTTGCTTCTCTGCAACTACACTGGGAGGCTATTTCCTACTGCTGAGTTTGGGATGCTCCCAAACTACCAAAATTACCAGTATGCTGCATGTGGGTTGTATAAATGATCAGCACCAGGAACCTCCCTCACCTCTTACCTCTATCCCAAGAGGAGCTGCAAAGATAACCAGAGAAGGAAGCTGGCAGCTGCTGGGTCTGAGAGGAACCATCCCCCCACTATGGCTGCAGGATCTGCCTGGCCAGGAGTGCTCAGCTGTAGAATTCCGACATCCAGAGCTGGGCTCTGTCCTCACAGCAAGAGAAACAAACATATTCTGATTTGCCTGCAGTAACATCACAGAAGAGAATAAAGCCTTAACATTGACTATACCACCCTACCCACAAAAATTGCTCTGCAGAGTTGCTGAACCCAGAGGTGTTCCATCAACTCTTTGGACCCACTCTTGACTCCTGCAGGCTGCAGCTCAGGCTCTTGCAGGTGACCACTGCTTGTTCGTGGCTCAGGAAAAGGAGAACAGGACTCACGATGGATACAGGAAACTTGTGCTCCAGATGTACCTCCCAGGATACCTCAGGAGCTTCTGCTGAGGCCACCTGCAAGCATCCTGCTTGCTCTTCCCAGGGCAGTGCTAGGTCTGGCAGGCCTGTGTTACAAACAGACCCGTGCCTTCACTTCTGAACGTGGCCAGGAGAGAAATGAGCTAGTTCCTATTTTGACCTGAAAGTCACTTCAGTGATGCAAACTATCATATCAGCCAAAAGTGACAGAGGGCTAGGAAGCTTCAGAGCCTGCAGAGAGCTACAGTTTCTCTCTGCCCACTTTTTCCACTAGAAAAGGACAAGTGATGCAAAGCACCAGTAGCACCTGGCCATACCTGCTAGCTTGGTACAGCAGCCATTGTCTCTGGCTGTCCTGGTAGATGGACTGTCACTTCAGGTATTTGAGACGTGGGCTGCATGCATTCCTGGAGCCTGAAACCATCTGTATGCTGAGGCTGTAGCAGCATTTCCCATCTGGAATTAAGCCCAACAGCCTTACTGCTGCATTAGCATCCCCTGTCACCAAAGATCCCAGCAAAGTGGAGAGGTCTCATCCAACCTGGTCTATGACTCTGCAATTTCTGTGGGGCCTCTATTTCTATCATGGAGAAACAATCTGCATCCAAAAATCACAGCCCAGAGACTCAGCAGGATGCAAAAGGACATCAGCATAGATGACAGGCAAATCAGCTACTACACAGCAGTGCTAGGTTGGCATGGGAAGAGCTCATTTCAGTGAACATTATGGCAGAGATACAGATGGGGTGTCTAAGGACATGCTGTAAAGTATCCATGCACAACAATCCTGCATCTCTGAAAGACTAAAGGCAAACATTTCTCAATCGATGTCCCACAGAAAACCTTTCAGCAGGATGTTTCCCTTTTTTTCACATAAGTCTTCCACCTCATGCCATTTTCTTAGAGTTCTCCCGAGCTGCAATAATCAGAGTAATACCTGGCTAGGACACTCTCCCTTGCAGTGAAAAAAAGGGGTCTTCAATGTGCAGGGAAGAGGGATTTTTTTCTGCAGAAACTGATGAAGCTTGAGAAGAGTTCTAACTCCAAGGGCATGGCAAGTTCACAGAGTGGATATTAGGTAACTTCCAGCACAGGCAAAATGCTCTGCCTGTGGTTTCTTAAGGAACGAATGGGAGGATAGGAGGGAAGGTTATTTTTTTTCAGTTCCTGGCTCAGATTGCTGAAGCCAGGAAAGTTCTTGCTGCCAACTTCCATGCAGCCAAATAGGGTATGCTGGTGTATGTTCATATGTAAATGCCACTCCTGAGACGGTGAAGTATATTTGATGAAAGATGCTAAATCAGCACTATGGGCTATTTATAGTTAAGACCATAACCAAAGCCCTGGATCTGCACATTCCCTGTCTCTGGGGAAGTTCAGGTCAGATCTGAATTCGGTTGTCTCAGGCATGCAGAAACCTAACCAGCCACAGCTGCAGCCAGTGTCGGGTTTTTGTTAATGGAGAACAAAAATGCCCAGACCTGAGGCTCCAGGACTGCTTTTGTTTATCTGATCTCTTTCAAGAGCCCAAGCCTGCTTTTTGCTTAAGAAGCAGATGGAGGAACAAAAAAGAGCGAAGACCACAAAACCATTCTGGGTGAGTACTGTCTTGCCAGCTTGGGGAGCAAGTAAGAGCAAGCCAGGCTCTTTGTCAGAGCCCCTGACTCCACGAGGGAGGAGCACAGCTCCAGGCAAATGGCTTCAGCTCCCATTAGCAGCACAGCCAGTTGGAGCTGCCAAGTGGGAGGAGGATGCCCACCTGCTTTACCATCACAACTTCATGTCACTATCAGACCCCTCAAATACCAGTGCTCACTATTTTTGCAGATGAGGCTCACATGGGCTCAGGGTGCTGCATGTGTGCAAGGACAGCTTCCTTTCCCATTGCACACACGGCTGTGGCTGCCATGCTGGGTAGACTGAGTGTGTAGCACAGCTCAGCAGCTTTGCATCAGCCTTGATTACCCATAATTACAGCCTGGTGGGGTTGGACATTTTTGTGGCCTACCCCTACTGACCTTCTCAGCCATCTTGTTTCCATCAGCCCTTCTCCTTCCCAATCCTCAGTGGAGCTTGAAGAGATTCAGAAGAAGAATTAGAAGCAGAGAAGGAAGGAAAAACTAGCTTCAGATACAATGAAGAAGGTGTCTTAAGATCCAGTCCTGTGTCCTTCAGGAAAGACTTCTAAAAATCAGTAGTTGAAGTCTGCTGACTCCAGTGTTCTCATAGGTGTATGCAGGATTTATCATATAATTTCTCTGTGCTAAAGTCTTCAGCTTTAGCAGATTATTTTGAATGCCTTTTACTTTATTTGCATTACATGACTTTTCTTAAGATAGCAACAGTAAGTTCAGATCCTGCCTCTTAAGTTAATCAGTGTTTGAGAAATGACTCCAGCAGAATTTACTTAGCATTTCTATCCTGATACCCAAGATCTAAAATGGTTTACAACAAACAGTGGCTTAACTTTGAATTAGTCAAAATCTGAAACTCTCAGGTTAGAAAAAGGAAACTAAGGCACAGAACACACCTTTGTCTCTAGTCAAATAATCGATCAGTAGAAACCTGAGGATGGGAATCCTGACAGTCTAACCCTGTCTTTTCTTCCTGATCATTAGATGTCCGATCTAGCTAGAAAGCAGGTATGGACAAACTTATTCCCTCTTAAAATGACCCTTCAATGAAATTCTCTGTAGTGTTTAACCAGTAAGCACTTTTATTGTTCATTTTGAATCCATTAAGACTACATTATGTTGGATTATAAGACTTTGGCTACATCTCCCACATTTGCATGCAGGCATTACATTTGCAAGGTTTTCCTCAGAAAAAAAATGGAGCAGGCGCATAAAATGCATAAAGGTTATATGATTATAACATGGAAGCAGCACATCAGTTACAGAAATCTGTACCACGTGTACCAGTAACACACCCACACCTCCATGTAAAACTTCTCTGTCCCTCTAAAATCCTACCGTTCGCCTCCCATCGCCATGCCTTGGCTGTCTATCAGCCCACATCCCCACTATTTCTGAGAACACATCTTTTTCTAAGAAAAAGATTTTTTTGTACAGTACATCTTTTCTCTCAAAAACTGCAACTTTTCTCCTTCACTAACCTCTCCCCCGCCCCTCAATGAAAAAAACTATTATAATCTACACATCTGTTCAAGCACTGATATATGTTAGGAATCTCCACTGCATTATTCCAAAGTATCAGATCAGTAACAAATTTCTAAACAAACTAGGATGACCCAAAAATTACCCTTCCCCCTAAACTACAGAGAACTGAAAATGCTACACCGCATTGTCACACTTGCATGCATATATCCTGAGCCACCTGTATTTATTCACCTTAAGCCCTTTTTTAATAAATAACTGTCCAGCAGTAACATCCAGAAGTGTGCTGTCTCCTCCACATTAAACTCTATATTTACAGAAGTAGGGCTATTTTCTCAGTGAAATGTGGTTTTTTTTTTTTTTTTTAAAAAAAACAAAAACAACAATAAAAATAACACTAAATGAAAGAGAGAAAGTGTATTACTGCTCATGTTGTCTAAAGACCAACAGGAGTAAAAAGCATTAGAAGCACCAGATGCACATGCATTTGAACTGGTACAGTTCATGAAATAATGGCATTCACTGTTATGCTTGCTCATTCAGATGAGCCGATTCTTTTCCTTTCTCCTTTTTTTTTTTTTTGGTTTTGTTTTGCTTTGTTTTGTTTTCCTTTTACATGTAGGACCGTCTGCTCTGCAGGCAACTCCCACAGATGGCAATACATGCACTGAGGTTGAAAGATGGCCATAAATATCATTTATCAATGTGGTTCTGTATCAGCTTTAGACACATGGGGTTTCCTTGCCTGCTGCATTGTGCCTTGTGTCGTTTCACATCCATGCAAAGCATTAGCCAAAGGTCCTCTGAATCCACACTTTTCTCTTGGATTTGGAGAGCAACTAGATTCTTTTTTCAAGTTTCAAATTATATATAGGGGAATCATCCCACATGAGAACGTTTCTTAGCAGTGTAGCTATTATAATCGTAACTGACATACAAGCATACAAACATTCAAATATCAAGGCATTTAGAAGGATTTTGTCTTCTCATTTATTTTGAGCCACCTCTTAGCTGACAAACAACAGTATTACTGCCTTGATTTCAATTGGCCTCTGTGGATTTACACCAGGTAAGGATCAAGCTCAACAGACAGAAAAATGGCAACCAATTTCTCCTACTATATTGTTAATAGTGCCTGAGATCACTGAAAGTGGGTACATTTCTACAAAACCAAAAGGCCTTTCTGTAGCCAGTGCAGCATTTTCATTGCTTCCAGCTTTGTAAATGCAATTCAGTTCAGGCTCACTTTCCTTTCTTTGTGCTTTACTGGCAAATTAAATCTGCAGTGCCCATCACAGAAGCAGCAGCCAAAATTAGAAATACACACCAAATGCTTAATTTTATATAGTGAAAATTCTGAGTTCTCAATTTATACCGAATCTAATTTTCAAATTCATGGTGCTTCCTGATTTACTATATACAGATCTGACCACCTGGAAGCCCAAACCACTCCTACCCCCACTGTACTTGCAAGCTATGCAGAAAGGGTTAGTACCTGTTCTCTCTGCAAGACTGGCTATTCCAGTGCATCCCCCTCAACTGCAAACAACGGGCATGTTGAATGGATGACTGTGAGAAGTCTTTCCAAAGCCAAGGCCTTCATTCTCACTGGAAGCGAATCAAATTCTACCAGCTCTAACAGTCATGCAAATACACAGCAAGTCTACTCACTTGTCTCAAGATCTGTATAGGTACAAGACAAAATTTGGATCCTGGGCTTCTTTATGAGCTAAAGTGTACTCCTGACCCACCCATTCAACTTTTTTAGCAGACACTAATTTTGTGATCAAAGTTCCACCGTTTCAATCTCTCTGCCTGCTGATAAGACTCAGCATCTACAGAGAAGTGGTCTGCCCCACTCCCGCAAGCAGCAAACCCTCAAACACCATGTTTTGTCCTGGCAGGGGAATGAATTTTATTGTCCTCTGCCATTTCAATTCCCAATTAGCATTTCCCTACTAATTATTCTTAAGACAGCCAACATGAGAGGCTGTTAGGCTCAGCTGTATGTACACGTTACAACTGGTTTTAGACTCTGTGAGTTTATTTCACAGAAGTTTCCACACAATCAAAAAAAAAAAATGCCAGCCAATGATCTCTGCTCGTAAAGCACCTTCCCCCACATCCAGGGTCCCTACCTCTTTGCTGCAGTCATCCAGTTCCTTTCATTCAAAAGTGGAGCTCCACCAGAATTACAGTGGAAAATTGGACATGTTTTAGTTTCACCCTTCAGCTGACAGAAATGGAGATAGTGAGTGATGACTGGGCGTCACGCTGGTTGCAAAAAGCCTTTCCATTCATAGGACTTCTTCTCTCTCTCTTTCTTAAGAGAGAGAAACCAAATCAAAACCTACACATTTCCTGCACAGAGACACTTCTCTCTCCTCCAAAGAGAATTCCATTCTTATGGACCAAATTATGCAGACCCTATTCAAGTGGTGAAAAAGAACAAAGATAAGGTTGAGTGCTTTCCAATTCTCCTTTCTAATTGTGCTGGTTTAAGGCACAGGTCAGCAAAGTATTTGGACATAAGGATGTTCTTCTTGACTTGCAAAAGGATGTTCTTCTTGACTTGCAAGACACTTCAATGCATGCAGAAGTGCTTTGCTGGCTTAAGCCTAAATTAGGAACAGTTCCAAGGCCAGCTGGCACCCATGACTGCGATTCTACTACCTGCACCAATATACATGAGGTAAGAGCATAACTCAAGAGAGCAGAGCAGTGCAAGAGGAGAAAGAGGCTCTGTGGTTTTTCTGAGTTTCTTTGACAGCCTCAGCTGCATACACACAGCATGTCACAGTGATCAGCACAGACCAATTAAGCTTGGTAGTGTTCTGCAAGTGGGATTTCCACTGGAAATAATAAGTCTGATTTCTGTTTGTACCAGTGCAACTTTAAGTGCCAGTAACAACTGCATGAAGAGGCCTTAAATCTGGAGTAACTGCATGGTACAGTTAGTGTTTGATCATGTTCTTATGTGCCAATAACCACTGTGATGTGCTACACACCCACACCTACACACAGGTGGAGAGATAGGTATATGCTGTGTCATAATGCAACATAAACATTATTTCTATGACTATCCTCATAACACAGTGCCAAAGCAAACCAGCACAGGGATTTGCAGCTATCCTCTCCAATACACTATGATAGGTAGTAGTGGAAGAAAAGCAAGTGCAGATATTTGGATTCACTAGGGAATGAACAGAGCACAGCCCACACGAGTATTGCTTAGCGAACACTACTCATGGGCTGTCCTGCAGTCCCGCGTCATCAAATTCTCACCTCTGTGTGGGTGCTCACACCACTTTCTGATGACACACAGAACTAAGGTGAGCAGTCACAATGTTTGGGAAATCCTCTTGCCAAACATTATATAAAATGGATAAAAGCTCATACTGACCATGCCATGCCCTCTCAACCACAGGTAAACTGCAAGGTTACATATTAGTTGGATCTGGGTTGTCTAAGGAATGAGCCACTTCTAGTGATTCAAACATATATTCCTCAAGAAGATCTAGTCCTGATTGGCAGTAAGATCAAAAGGAAGTGTACATAATTAAATAGGAATGGAATCAGTCCCTCAACGCTGCTGATATGCAAACAGCATGTATTATTTATATTACTGCATTTATTCTCAAGCTGTGCACATATTTGTTCCATTTTGGATCACATTTTCTGCAAATGAGAACTAAACACCTAGCCAAAATGTTTTTCTCAAAATTCCTCTGAACTTTGGACAAATCTGAACTCAGGTCTTGTTAAAGGTTTGGATTTCTAGAACCAATCTCTGGCCTTCAATGGCTATCCTATGTAACCAAGTCTAAACATATGCAGAGATGGCAGGCTGAAAACTTACTTCCTCAGGAGAAGAAGATATCCCTCTTTTACGCTAGATTGCTACTGCTAGATTATTGGCACAGTTTCATTTCACCTCATTACTGTTACAGCCTTCTTAAAGACTTCTATGGAAATTCCACCTGCAGAATTGAAGTCAGAAAGTTAACTTTGCAATTATTGTTCCGTATTAACATCTGGATGCAGTACTGTTGGGGAAAAGAAAGCAAATTCCTCAATGAGCTATGTTTAACCAGCTTGCAGGTGGCAGCTATCAAAACCACTGATGCGTGTCTACGAGCTAAAGTTATTAATGATCTGACATACCAAGTCAGAAAAATGTCATATGTAAATACATCTTCAAATGCATATACACAAAAGCTGATACTGTATCTAGATGACCATTTTGGTTTGTTTCTATATCCCATAGCTCTGAATCTATCCACTGAATGCTTACTCAGCACATGTGGTATAAATATATTCACACACTAAAATGGACACTTTTTTCTTTTTCCTTTTTTTTTTCTTCTTATTTTGCTGACCAGCAACAAATTCTGATATCTTTAACTGTAAACCAATACTCAATAAATATGCTGTGTTCAGCAAAGAGACATGTTTTGTCAATCGGGGTTTTGCTGCACTCTAAGCCATGGGCTGTGGTGGTGGGCGTGAAGGAGGAGGTCCAGGAGGAGCTCGGGAAGGGGGTGGCCCTGGAGGTGGCTGCCGGGAAGGAGGCTGCATAGACACAGGTGGAGAAGGATTCCTTGAAGCATTGTTGAGAGGAGCATCGTTGAGCCGTGGTAGCTTTGGTGGTGGGCTGTAAGGAGCAGAGGTTCCATCTGATTTCACTCGAGTGAAGTTTATGCATCTTCCCTAGAGGGGAAAAAAAACAACAGATGTTTTGATTCAGCAGCAGCTAGATAAAGGGACTGTATGTAGAGAGACCAGGCTATGCTTTGAGATCTTCATCTAATATCATTCACTGGGTCCTAGACATGACATTTGGATCATGCTGTGCTAAAGGTCAGTGCTAGAAACCAATGCCTTACTCAGGTTTCAGGGCTCCTGCCTACAGAGAACAGCCTAGGACTCATTTAAATTTCCTAACATGTACCCTCTCTTCTACCACTAGAGCTTTGTAGAACCTGCTCAAAGCCACAGCTTCACCAACTCATGCTTGTCTTGATGAGATCTCTGACTTGACAAAACAGTGCTTGGAAAAAACCCTCAGAGCAGAGACAAGATTGTACTAGAGGAACAACCTTAGCAAAGCCACTTTCTGTAGCTTTCTTTTTTAATAGTGGTGTTAGTCTAGCTGGTGCTCATGCTTTGATCACTACACTGGGATAGTGCATCTGTCTTCCATACTCCAACGCAGATGCAACTTCCTTCATGAACAGCAACAAGGGGTGGGACTTGAACAAATCTCTCTCCAATGAATGTGTTTTCAGAGTTGATGTAGGGTGCAGGCAGGCGGGAGCTGATGGCACATGATGGAGATGTTAAAACAGGAGTAGCTTGGGTTTGAAAAAAACACTGGGAATATCTTAGTCAACTAGGGACTAAATACAAATGTCAGGGTTCTTTTAGCCAGAACAAAGCTTTTTGTAGGTTCCCACTAACCAAGTTCCAAGCAGAAAGAGAAACAGATAAGATTCCCAAAGACCACCTAGCCTTTCCTTTGAGGAGCAGCCAGAGGCTCTCAGGCACTTCAAAATCAACATGACAGCCTCAATCAGACACCAAGATCTCTGCTGTCCGCTGTACTTATTTCTCCTCAAGACTAGTAAGTTTTCTAACAAACTGCCTAACTACTTCCATGGAGGCCTCATGAAATCCTGCAGTGTTGTCACTGTGCGAGGAGGTGCAACACTTGGCATCAGTCTCCATCTCCTCACCTAGCAAGGTTGGAGTCGAGATGCTTATGCAAGAATCCAGATGCCACAAGCCTGCACTTGGAAGTCAAAAAGGTCTCTCATCGCCATGAACAAAAGCTGGAGATGACAACTGACTGAAAATGCAGGAGTGACACTGCCAATAGCCCATTTACAAGAGCTGGGATGTGGTTACCAAACAAGTAATTGTGGGCTCTAAAGTACCCATCCCATCAGGATTGCTAGCACCTTTTCTTTTGCACAACAGGCATGTTTTATTCCATGTAGCAAACGCTCCAATGAAAATGGCCTCTACGGTTTAGCATAGAGGTGAATGTTATCCATTTCTCTCTCTTCAAGATAAACTTTGCTGGGGGTAAAGGAAAAAAATCTGCTTGATTTGTTAAAAAAATATCTGTCTCAGAAGGCATCTTCCCTCCATTGCTTTGAAAGACCCACGGAACCACAGTGCTGCTGACAAAGGCTTAGGTTGCACACTGGAATCAACATACTAAATTCAGCTCAAGGTTATGCCAACATGCCCCAAGTACAAGCCATGGGAAGGGCTCCAAATTTAGAAAAGTTTATCTCAGAGTTAAGCATCTGTATATCATGATTCCCACAGCTACCAGTTGCTGTGATAGTGACAGATTGCTGCTAACTCTGTGTAGCCTGGTGTGAGGAATCTCTGGAGATGTTACGGAATAGGGCAGGTTTCTTTGGCAAACCCACAAATCACAATTTTCCCTGGAATTTAGGCAAAAGCAATTACGTCTGAAACACAACTACCTCTTCTGTTAAATGGCTTTCAATAGTTGCAACTTTTTCAATGAAAATTGTTTATTTAAAAAGAAGATAATTACTAAAGTCTATGGCTTCTCTGAACAAAGGCAAGCAGCCTATCAAGAGAATCTTATGTAAGCTCCAGAAAGCTCAGAAACTGGTTCAGTGTGCTAATGTCCAAAGGATACCATGCTACTGCTACTGGGATTGGGTGGTTCAGGACTTCAAGAGCTAAGTTGCAGCCAAGAGTCATTCGAATGGGTGTGTTGTCACCTGACCACGAGGCACACTCTTTAATTCTCAGTCCCAGTTTTCACCATAACAATTCACCGAGACACTTAAACAACACGTAGGATGAAATCTCCTTTCCAAAAATCTAGGCTTGTTACAGCAGACTTTAGCTGTGAATGGAGCCTTTGCATGGAGGCAAAGGGCAAAAGCCAAGGTCTTGACTGCTTCTGCAACAAAGATAAACTATTGCATCAAAAAACCCAAGCTGATGTTTTGCTTTACTTCATCACAGAACTCACAAGCACTGCAGAGAGCAGCCATCCTTATCGGCTATTTATCTTCTGCTGCACTCCATTGTATTCAGAACACACTTGGAATTTCAGAACTTTTACTCTGCAACTAACATTGCAGACATATTTAACAGCGATACTACAAATACACGTAAAAAAAAAATCCACCCATGGTATTTATAAAGTAATTAATTTATAAGAGAAAAATAGCTAGTATAGAGAAAAGGAAAAAAAAGAAAAAAAAGTCAGAGGTATTCCAATGAGAGGTACCATATAGGGAAAGAGAAAAATTAAGGACAGAACAATCTCCTCTATAGTAAATTCAAAGCTGCAAGCCCAACACCAGCATTTTTGCCTACAAGCCTTTCCTGCATCTCTGTTGTGTCTCTCTCCCAAACATCAATTCCAAATATATTCATAGCCTATAATCAAAGGGGATCCCATAAATCTGTTTGCATTACTTTCACTTCAGTTAAAGTGATAGGCGACGTCAAACTGCTGCCAGTTTCTGCCACACTCAGTGATTTGTCAGACAGATGGGTAATTTAAAGGCCATGCGCCGCATTGTGTCATGAAAAATACGGTTGGGTTGGGAGAGTCTGACAGATAAAGGCTTGGGTGATCGATGTATGTATTGTGACACTTCCTCACAATAGGTTATAAGCATTAGCCTACAATCTCATGTATCAAAGACTTCTGGTGAAGACTACAGCAAATCCTCCTGAGCACTTCAAGAAGCCATTGATAAAATGACTTTGAACTCTTAGCCAGTGTTACGATTAACAGCTAAAAGGAAATGATACAATAATGCTAATGATACAAAATGATAATAAATCAGAAGTCATAGTTTAGACTAGCATATTTCATCAAAGGATCTCTAGGCTACAGAAACAAGCCCTCCACTTACCATACTTCTCTAATATGAGAGTGCCAGAGCTATTCTAGCTCACATGCACATCTCTTTGAGGCTAGTTTACTAAAAGATCTGCAATGTTTCTTAAATAAACATGCTAACCACAGGATTATGAATGTTCTACATTTGAAAGGATTATGTATTTTCCTCTCCAAAGGCACATAAAGGCTTTTACACCGAAGAGAAAACGGACAGAAAGCAGGTATCCTGCACACTCACCTATGTTCTCCCCTCACAGGAGATAAACAGAGACTGAGAGGCAGCACCACTTTATTAGTGGTAACAGTATTTTCTTTCAGAATCATGGTATACATGAAGTGTTTTAAGGAAGGTGTCAAGACTTGCAAGGTGCAGTAACATCATGGTGATCCCAGGCACAACAGCTGTTGGTAGCTGCTTTATTGTTTTCTAGGAAGCAGATGATCTGTGTAAATCCAGTTCTGTCTGGTTTCACCCCCGCTCCCAGTACAGCATCCCTCAGATGGTGCGACCCGCACAGCGTACTGTCATTCAGGCACCAACTGAAGGTCAGCAATGCGCCATATGGAGTTACGCCCTTATTTCAGCTCACATCTGCACAGTCTTTCTAATGCACAATTATTTTGCTTCTCCATATGCCCGTCCACTTGTTAGGCTCTTGTTATGTTGCTTGCCAAATTGGCTTTTCAAAAAGTACAAATACTGAAGCAGCGGGATCTGCCCTTGTCCTGACTCTAGCTTTTATCCCAGTGTAACAATCACATGTGCAATTCAGGCACTTTGTACTTCTAGGCAATGCCTCCTCGACCACCTAGGATGTGTTTTTGTGTGTGGTTTAAAGTGGGGGAAGGAAGGGAGGAATCTCTTGAAATTCAACGCATCTTGTTTCTGAACTACTTTCATCATAGTGCTCTGTACATGATGCACCAGCTCTTGCTCACCTAAAATCTTTAGCTACCGCTCTGCCAGTTTTCACTGGAAAACAACAACTGTTAGACGGATTCTGGCAATTCAAAGAGTGCAATGTGCAAGGCTCTTTATCTATGATATTCAGGGCACTTCAGTGAAGAGATTTTTAAAACATGCCCCACCTGCCAGTAGCCATCAAAGCCATTTTCACCTCTGTGCATGCCAGAATGTTTGTGTATGCAAAACTCTGTTTCTTATTTTTATTTGCATTAGTTGACCTAGTAACAGATATCCTTTCTGTTACATATTTTCCTTAAGCTTTCATTCACTCCTGGTTTTGCTTTTGGAGCCTCAGCGCTGCAATTCTGACTAGAAGAAGAGGTATCTGACTGTGGAAGAATTTGCTACATGTAAATGTATATTGAAATTTCTTTATCTTTTAACTTTGTAAGAATATACTTACTTTTACATTTTAGAATGGATTAAACTAAAATAATTCTTTTAAAGGCTGAGGATAGCAATTCAAAACAACAAACCACCAAATTAAAAAAATAAAGTAGCTCCTTGTCAAAACAATTACATTTAGGATGCTGAAATCTGAAATGAACATAATTTCCTTGGGCTCAAGCGAGTAGTCATCTTTCTCCCCAATTCTGTTTATTGATGTCACTGGGATGACTCTGCCAGCTTGCTATGGGAATGGTTCATCAGCATGGAGCTTCAGTTTCTAAATATCTGCCGACAGTTTAGTGTAAAAGTGGAGTTCTAAAACTCAAAATAATGGAGACAGGTTGTTATGCCACCTATAAAACCACAAGAATGAGCATCTATGGTAAGAATCACTTTAGCTAAGTAAAAGCTTTGATCCAAGCACCTAGAAACCAAAGGGATATATCCATCTACAAAATTAGAGACTTTTGCAAAAGTGTTCTAGCAGAAACACCTACACAGAGTATCCTAAAACAGCAACAGTATGGGAAATTGGTTTATCAAATGTGCTTATGAATGACCCAAATTATGGATACAGTAATTTTATAGAGAAAAAAAAACTGAGATGACACAGAGTTCCCACTATTTGAGTTCCATGGGCAAGAGTCAGGATAAGCAGCTGGTTCCTCAGAAGCTAGGACCTCTGTACACCAGCCTTTGCCAAAAGCTCCCTCACACTGCACTGCTTCATGCTGACTGTGCGCTGAACATGTCACAGCTCATTAAAACCTTCATGGGTTTCCTGGGAATTGCACTGATTACCCTGCAGCATACAGGCTAGAAATCGGTGAACTACTGGAACAGTTTGTCACATAAAACCTAAACCTGCATGTTTTTCAGACATAAGCAAGTAACTTTTACTAACTCCTAATACTGTTTTTGTGTAGAAAAAGGAAGTATTGGAAACATCAGAGATTCCCATATCGGCAGTTTGGTGGTTGACATGCTTTCAGGTCAATAAATATGCAATTTATAAGTAATATCATTAGAAAATAATTAACAATTTTCTTATCATCATCAATTATACTATTGTTACTGCATTAATCATTAACGATTGCCTCATTAACTTGTAATTAACTTTTATATGTAGCCATTTTAAGTTATTAGTTCTCAAATCAACACATTAAACATCATCAACATAAAATACTTGTTTGCATGAACATACGAGTCTTTAAGTATCTTCCAGTTTAATAAATCCTCTTTTGTCACTAACAATTTCTGGAGATCTAATTGGCAGCTCAGCATTCATGCCTAAAACAATGGTAAACCAAAACTATGGAAAGATAAGAGAACACAGAGTTGACTGAAGAGAATAGGATTTCAAAATTACAGTCCACTAAAGTGGCAGTGCCCAGTAATGAGAATATAACTATTATTTTCTTTAGTGCTGCTTTTAAAAAGGAGAATGAGTTCAGACCATTCTTTATCCAGTGTATTATCTGGTCTCTTTGTAAGTAAACTTATACAATTTCTGCTCCCTCCTTTCTATGATGTTATTGGAGGGGAAGGAAATCACTGCATCGTAGATCATGAACCATTCATATTGTTACAGTGAGGATCCTATAATGGCCTTAGGTACATCACATAAATTAAAACTGAAAATTACAAATTGATGAATGCAAATGCACAAGTATGAACCAAGCACTTGCAGAAATCTGTTAATAGCATAGCATAAGTGAGGTGGTGCTGCCATGAGATGCAACCTACTGTGCTCACTCAGTGTGCTCCACATCACAGAAGGAATTAGAATGAGCTTTAAGATGTAGGACATAACACAATTTTAAAGAGGGCACACATCCTGATCCAGAAACGGGCAGTGATATTTAAAAACCATTGAGACACATATGGATCCTCCACACAGTTCACAAAGGCACATTTTCTGCCTGCTCTCTTACTTTTTAGCAACTAAACTGAACCACCCTCAAGCCTGTCACTGGCTCACTGGTGCAGCACCAGGGAGATACAGTACAGGAAGTTAATCCTTGCTTCAAAAATTCTGACAACCAAGTCACAGATGAGAAGGTAGCCGTATATGGGCTGAGAGCAGAGTGCATGGTGACAGCAAAACAGAGCTAAGCAATGCCTTGGACTAACAACACAGAGTAGAAGCTGTTGGGTCAGTTGAGGCATAGCCCATATTGCTGCCTATAAGGAAAACTGAGGTGCATGCGCTCCTCTTACGAGGCAGAGGGCCCAGCCTTGTTTTGTAAAAAGGGCTGGGAGAAGAAATCTTTCTAAAGCCTGGTACGTCTTCAGACATCCTGGCTATGAAAGCCAAATAGGCAAGAAAGTAAGATTCATGATGTGAGGAAGGGAGGAGAGCACAGGAGCTCTTTTCGACACCAAGTGTGTGGTAACACCATCCAGGGGATCCTCCAGGGGCCAAGAGAGGTAGGTTGCCATGGCAAACTCACAAACAGCCCCAAGGCATTCACCACACATAACGGTGGCAATGAAAAGTAATCTTTCGGTTCACTTGTTGGCCAGGGGAAAAAAGAAAAAATAAAAATCAACAACCAAAAGTTCTTATTTTACTTGAAAAATAAAGACGTCAAAATAAGTTTCACTTCGGCTTCAAACATATGTGTTATTCAATCCAAAACACCTTTTCCTTGAGTTTTAGACCAAAAAAAGTTGTTTCAAAACTAAACTTGAAAATATTGAGACTATTTCAAGGGTATTTTTTCTACTTCAGCTAATTCCGCCAACATGCAAAATACTTACAGACTATGTAAAGCAGCATTTTTTAGCCAAAACAGAGAAAAAAGTGGAGATATGGAAAATGGTGTCCAAATCTACCATGAAATTAAGATAGGAACTGTTTTGCAGTAAGATTAATAGCGGCAGTATCCCAGGCTGCTGCAGCTTCTTTAATCAGAATACCAAAAGTTGGATACAATCAAGTACTGATAGGTTCCCAAGACACACAAGTCTGTAGACACAGCTCCCCTGTTCACAGTCCCCACTGTGTATGGTGCCACTTGAAACCAGGAATGGGCGCACTGAGAGAAGCCTATACAGTCAGTTCAAGGATCAGTACTGCCATACACTGACCAGAAATGGGTTACTTCCAATTTACCCCCAGAGCAACCACCCAGTAATGAGGAGTCTAAGAGAGGAATAGCTCAGTCAGGGTAATTGGCCTTTTAAGCTAGGGCTTGGGTCCTCTAGCAAAATAAACTTTGTGCTGAATATGTCCTCACCATCCAGCTCTCACATGCCTGGTACCATTTTTCTAGCTTGGGCACAGAAGGAAAGTGACACAGTGTAGGTGATATGGACAACCCATCCCAGTACTGAAGACAAGGCTTTTCAGGTATTTTGTATCACATGCCACTGAGTAGGGAGCTGCATGTTGTTTCCAGCCCTGCCTGAGCAAGAAAATGCAGCAGTCGGCTATAGACACCTCCTGCAAGAATGGCCAGTCACAAGATATCTTACAGGAATGCACAAAACATCACATGTCTTGGACCTTGATGAGGTTGTGGCTCAAATAAGGCACAGTGCAGGCACATAACAAAGCCTGTTGATTCTGAGCCCTAAAAGACCTAAACTGGCAAAGAGAACAGAAAAGGGTAACACTGGGCATAATCAAAGTTAAAGGTCTATTTTATATTCAGTGCCAGTCTCTAAGTACAGCCATCCTAGAGCAAATCCCACCCAAACTTGAGATAAGTATCTTAACCTAAACCCGCACTCACAACCCATGAGTTACTGCCTTTCTCTTCTGACAGATTTTATGGATGACGCTCTCAGAGTGGAGGAACTGAGGAGAGCCACTATCAGGTCATGTCATCCACCCAAGGTCATTCCCACCAGCTTCAGGGAAAAAAAAAAAGAAAAAAAAAAAAAAAAGAGGTTTACAAGTTCAGAACTTGTGACTCACATCCCTTGTTTTAACCACAGCACCACACATTTCCACACTTGAATGCTGACCAGACTAGAATACGGTTCAAGAAAAAAAAAACAAACCAAAAAAACAGAAGTGGTTGGTTTATGAAAGGTTTTTCTTTTTCTTTGGAATTTTCAGGGAAAATGAGATTGCAGTTGTCCATCACCTAGAATAGGGAGGGCTTTGGAGCATAGCAACAAGAGCAACAAACATTTGCTGGGTGCCACATGCTCATCCTTGAGGTATTGATGGCTTGCTGGGAGGAGCAAATTAGGCCACAAAGAGTCATAACTAGTCTCAGTCAGACTGTAATTAAGTGTCATTGTGCTTTCCAGAGTGAATAATTTGACTGTTTCTTCAGGAGCAAGCTGGGGTTATGACATGCACAGAGGAAGAATACAATGCCCTTTACCCATCTAGGGTACAGGATAATGCTGGAAACCCGAGAGAAATTTCTGGTGAAAATGCTTATTATTTCTTTCCTTGCCTCTGATATCCTGGGGCCCACCAGACAGACAAGATACCTCTTTGTTAAGTCTGGAAACAGATACAAGTATCCCAAACTCATCTCTGGGTAACTGGCCCTTAAATGGCTTTGTTGCTATCCAGAGCAAGTAGATGCTCACCACTCTCATGTTTCTGTGCTCATCTTACAAGGATTCCTCTCCTGTGATGAGACTTGTGCAGTTCGTTATCAGTACTGGCACAGAAAACCTCTTCTCTCCCAAATGCTCCTGTGTTAAGTTGGATAGAAGAGGTCCTCTGGACATAGCTATCTCATTATTTCTAGGAATGAACACACCAGGGAAGCAATTCAAATACCAAAGTCCTGACATGGAACTCTCCTTCCCATTTCAGAGACCTATCATTCTATGCAAACATATACCTGCCCTGTTTCCCCTGAGCAGCTTGATCAGCCTATCAAGTACCAGTTGTTTGCTTTTCCATGAGCACCCCACTGCCACCTGTCTCATACAAATTCTGTCATATATGCTGGTGTCAGCTTAGCAGAGACAGTGACTTGTCCCCCAACAACAGAAAAAACCCAGGTACAACTCTTGTTTTTCAAAGGTCTGCTTCAATCAGTGATTGGCCTTTAGCACTGCAAGAAAGAACACTGCTCTTGATCAGCCTCACTTCAAAGTTTCTGTATATCCCACTCCTTAAAGTTATTGGCTAGTGAAAACTGAGGTGTCTACTTGGGTAATTATATTCCCTGGCAGAAAACCCAAAAAGAAAGGGAAAGAAAAGACATGTCCATGTGCTCCCCCTACCAAAAACAAACAAACAAACAAAAACCCAACAACAAAACCAAAACCGCCCCACAAAACAAACAAAGTGCTTTCAATTTTGCTGTTCCTATCTGAGACTAGAACTGGGCTATATAAAACTGAAGTATTTTATTATTAACCTGATGTTTATGTTCAAAGCAAGATTAAGATTTAATAGACATAGCTCATAAATTCTCCAAGTTGCATAGCATCTTTGTGTTACTCATGCAATAGCAGACACAGCGATTGTGGTTCTCTTCTGGTACCACAACGTGAACCACAGGAATTTACAGAAGAGCAGAAGCACCCAGAACCGCAGCTCCGCTGTAGAAGTATCAAAGCAATCAATACCTATTCATTTCACATTATGGCTCTGTGCAAGAACTTTAGTATGAATAATAGTATTAACACATTGTCTTACACAGTATTTTTTTATTTCTAGTGCTCAAACACCTTAAGAGGAAGGTTCTGCTATTACTCATTCTGCATAGAGGGAAACATATTCCTACATTGTTACTAGAAGTATGTAAGCAGATAGCTAGGAAAAGCTGGGTAGGTTAATTTTTGGACTATCGCCCAATTCAGCAGACAACGAGGGACACGAGGCACAGCTCCCAGCAATCCAACTGAAACTAACACGAGGTTCAGCACGGACCCAGAGGTGCTGCCAAGAAGGAAACATATTGGCGGCAGCATTCTTGTTCATTTGCATGTGCAAATTGTAGATTGTGCATGCAGTTCAACTAAGCAACTCCTTGTGCATTTCTACACTTGTCTTCTCAAAAAAGATGTACCTTCAGTTGTGGGCTCCTTTGTAAGCCCCAGGATAGTCACCTGACTCCAGGACAGGCCTGTGTAGCTTAGAGACACTGCACTCTAAGTACAGTTGTGAAGCATCACAGAATAGAACAGAATCAACCAGGTTGGAAGAGACCTCCAAGATAATCCAGTCCAACCTATCACCCAGCCCTATTCCATCAACTAGACCATGGCACTAAGTGCCTCATCCAGTCTTTTCTTGAACATGATCAATGAAGTACTGCCTGGAAAACTGGCAGCACACAAGAGACTATTCCCCCAACGTAGCAATGTCAGAGCTGAAGATAACGAGGGACTAAGTCACCAGTTTTTATTCCAAAGTCACATTTCCTATGAAAAAATGAGAATCAATCCTCACAAACCTGTTCCTTTACCATAAATACCAAATAAATATCAAAGTAGTACACATGCTTTGAGAGCAGAAGTAAACTTCCCTGTCTACCTAACAGAGTATGAAGCGCTCAAAGTGCTGTCAGGAACACAATCTCACTCTCCTAAAATTTACTGTTCATCTCATTTATCGCTGTGGAACTACAATATAACAGAAGTGAAGTAACTTACATTGGTTACAGACAGGGTCTCCAAAATCATATCTCAGTCCTAACTGCAAGGCCAATCCTTTTTCATTCTTGTGTGTGCTTAGTGGCACCAGCCTTGGGATTCTTCAGAAAAACTTCTGAAGGTTGTTGCTAGTGAGCATGCCTCTGGCTCCCAAAGACATGAACAGACTGCTAGTTCCACCTAGGTCAGACAGACAGCATCTATCCTCAAAGCATATTTGTGAATTCTTCTTCTACATCAGAAATAACATGAACCTGGCACAAGTGAGAGGTCTGCCAGTATGTGGGCTTCTTACAAGACAGGAAATTCACTAGTCAATGACTACATCTTTCCAGCTGCAGTGTTCAGTGCAGCCTCAGAACTGTGCATTAGGCCACTGGTACCAGACCAGGGAGCCTTCTTCCCCTCAAAGTAAGTAGGGAGCTACCTGTGTCACATTATCACTGAAATTGAGAAAGTGAGATCATTTACTGTGGCAGGCAATATTCTCTCCTCTAAGTTAGCAGCTTATGAAGGTAACTGGCTCCAGAAAGGGTAAGCAAAAGGAGAAAAGCCCCAGAACAAGGTAGCCATCACTGATGAATACAGTCCGAAGGAGGTCAGTGCTAGTTTTCCAGCACCGCCTGTAGTTCTGCCAATTACTACTTGGGTGATTACAACACATCTCTAAGGATGAGGCAAGGAAGCCTATTAAAGGCCATTACTCAGTCTTGAAAAGAAGCAATTAGAATGAGCTCTAAATAGCACTGGTAGGTGGACAACTAGGGTGGAGTGACAGGTGGGTGCTGCCATCTCCTGCACTCAAACTGCTGACCACCTGTAGGTAGCAACCAGAAACTTAATTACAAGTCATTAATAATCCACAGGCTTGGTGTCCCACCACTCTTCTGAGGAGTCCCACGTGCCTATCAGGACCTAACTATAATTTCACAGCTGTAATGAAGGATTATTTTAGGATTATTTTACAGTCATGATAAGCCTTACAAGCAATCACTTTTGAGGGTAAACAGATCTTCTGATTAAACCTTTCAGCTTAAGAGTGATTATTCTGAAAGGGAGACACAGAAGGAGGAAATCAAATAGCCCTCATTTCAGAGGCTGGTGTTTAAAATTCTAGTTATTGTGTCTTGTTCAAACTCAATGGTGAGAACTTGAAAGGACTCAGAAGTCCTGGCTTCCAAAATGACCAGCAGCTCATAGCTCGTTTCATGCAACAGAGAAGAAACAAAAAGCCTTTCAGATTTTTTTACAACAGCTTCTAGTCCTCTTTCTCAGTAAAGGGTTTTGCATGTGCAAAAGGGCAATGGTGACAGCAAAATCCAGTCTAAGCACTCATTCCCTGTTGCAGGTAATCTTAAGTGACAAAAAATGAGATCCCTTTCTAAGGCATTAAAGTAAACAGGACCAATTCTGCCTGGGGGAAAAATGTCCTTTTTTTTCAGTTGAGGTTTTTGGTAAACCAAGCCTCTAAGAATTTCCTGTGACAGTATGTGCTAAAATGAAAAATGGAATAGATTTGCTGAAAGCAGCAACTAAACAGACCATTTGAAAGAAGTATCTCACCTTCTTCCTTGCACATATCTGGAACGTTAATGTTTATTTGATGGCATTAGTAACAGTTTCACTGTTGATCCAGAAAGCCAAGAGGAAAAGCTTGAAAGCTGCCTTTTGCAGAGACTACTGACAACCTGCCCTATCAGCTAATGAGGTTACTATGAGATACTTCAAGCTGCTCAGGTATTAGTATTTCCAAAACATCAATCTTCATAGCAGTCCCCTGCAAGCTCAGAAAGAGAACTCTAAGGTGGGGAAGCCCCTCGAGGCAGCCTGAGTTATCTTGAGCAACAGGCAGCTCACCAGGCCCTGTGGCCACTCTGACACACTCCCTGTTGCCTGATGAGCATTGTCCCTGCCTCAGGGCTGTCAATCTCTATCTCCGGTCAAAAGAGGCACTGCTGGTCTTTTAAGCCCTAGATTTCTGGGAGAGGAAGGGAAGTATAGCTACAATAGCACAAAAGCCTATAGAGTCTTCATCTTTGTACATTACTGCAAGGAAGTAAGCCCAAAAAACTGCAGCAAGGCTTTTAGTCCTTTTTAACCTCTTTGCTCCTCTGCTGATGCTGTCTGAGAGCTCAGCAAAAAGCCACCCCACAAATAGCAGCCTATCTGCTAATGATGAGGTAGAGCTAAGTGTATTTATCCCTTGTGGTTTCATCCTGGTGCAATAGAAGCTCCTGCTAGGGCTGACCTAGAGAAGTTGAGTGAGCAGTATTCTGTGACCCTTTACTGAGGTACTTGGCAAACTAATAAATGATTTCAGTGGTGGTGATGTGACATGACTTTGAATGGAGGCCAAGAGAAGAAGTTGTCTGCAGAGCCAAGCCAAACACTGTGGGCACATCTCTCAGGAGAAGGGGCATCAGAGCTTGTCCTTGGCTAATTTTCCTTAAATAGGCAGCTCTGGAAAGTGCCTGTGATTTTCACAGCCATTCCTACTTATAAAATCCTGCCTAATACTGATGGGTTATCCATCCTGAGATTGTTGTCTTGATGAGTATGTGGAAGACACAAACCAGGGCAGGAGAGTTCTCAGCAGCCTCAGCCAGATTTGCAGTGGGACCAAAACTCAGGGCATACTGCTACCAGCAGCTCAGTTCCAGCAATGAGAGAGTAGGGGAAGGAGGCTGGTCATCAGCCCGTTGCTACCAGAGGGCAGGACTGCAGGGCACCAGTCTGTCTTATCAAGGAGAGGTGCAGAGAAAGGACTGAGACAGCAAGGAAAGGAAGAAACTACAAAAGGAAATTAAATGGAATGTCTAGAGTTGGAGTGAAAGGGCAGCATAGACAAGGAAGACAGCAGGTGGTTTGGGAAAGGCAAAAGGATGATGATGAAGGAATTAATGAGGACAGATGGACAGCAGCACTGGCCACCCAGAGCAAAGGACAACAGAAAGTCCCTTGCAGCAACCAGCTCTCTGCTCCCATACGCATGCCACAGCCTGAATTTCCACTGCAAAGTTCCCACACGCTCTGGAATAGGCTTCACGCACATGAACATACAAAGAAAATACAAACAGTGCCATTTTTTAACTTTGCTTCATGATGGCAGTGGGGCAGAAGCCAGAATTTGAAAACCTGGGGTAGTAACACTGCTTTTAGTGTACGGTTTGCAAGGGCAAAGAGAAGGCAGCTGTGTTGCATGGAAAGATCCTGAACAGCTCTGAAAAATGTTTGGCAGACTTTTGCATCTCTGTGACAAAACCAGATATTGGTGAATACACTGAAACCAACATATTTTGTTTTCTGCCAAAACTATCATATAAAGAGTTTTTTTTCTACAAGTATTTTTTAGATGTTTTGAGAAAAGCTCCCAAACCACAGTACACATTTTCAAACGATGAAAGAAAATACATTTTTCTAAAGTTTTACAAGAACGTTTTAATGCAAAAAATTCTCTTTTGTCATCTTCCCTCTGTCCCAAAAGCCTTCTGAAAAAAATATTTTCCCCCATGTACAATGGATGTTCTCTTCTCTATAATTAGTACTTTCATTATGCAGAAAAAAATTCTCCCAACGGTTACAAAAAGTGTACATACACCCAAATGAAGCAATAACAATGAAAAATAAAAACTTTTGTTTGGGGTATTTTTGTTGTGTTTGTTTGTTTGTTTTTTCCCCCCTTCAGTAAAGGCAAACTATGAAACAGAAATTTGGAAAATGTAACTTTAATGAGTTATCTTATTCCAGTGGGGAAAAAACCCCAAACAATATATATCTCTGGTAATACCTGTAAAAAAGTACAATATTTTGACTGATTCTGGGAAATTTAGAGACTGGGATTTTTGGAGTTATAATCCCAAAGACCCTCCCAAAACAGAGTTAAATTGTATTCCTTTTTCTTTCCTGAACAACCAAAACAACTGTGAAATTACCTTAAAATAAACAGAAAGAGGCAAAATAAACCTCCAAAGAACACTTCCCTCTTTTCCCCCCAAATCCCTCAAAACTCTACAAACCAAAGCAATCCCTCTCTTCAAGATCATGCACTGAGGCACACCAAGCTGTACTTTCACATCTACCCAACAGTAAACCAAAATCTATTGACTACTGTCAGCACTCCAGTACAGAAGTGACCTTGTCCCTGCCTGGGCTGGGTTAAGCAGAGCTGTGGGCATACTCCTGGGGCTGCTGGGCTCCTCTAGCTCTGCACAGCCAGAGCTTCAGATCTCCATGCTACCAGGCACTCATAGCAGTGGCTTAATTTCCCCATTCTTCAGTCACCAAGTGTGTGTATACTCGTATGTATTTATGTCTCTACCTATGTGTATATTTATACACTTCCCCACAACAAAAGCCTAACTCATAAGGAGCCAACTCTCTACTCAGAGACCGCTACTAGAAGTCAAACAAAAAATAATGTTGCTGCTTTCTGTGCTTGCTTTCTCCATGAAATACAGGCCTGTGATGTCCTTTATTTATTATAAATAGCAGAAGGATGCCTAGTCATTTTCTTGTTTCAACTTTCTTCAGCTTTAGTTAATTTCACAGGCCAAGGAACAGAGATGATCCTATTCTTCCACTGAATCTGGCTGAATAGGATTCTTTCCACCCTATTTCCCAGATGTACATTTGATTTTTCTAATTTCTCTATGATACAATAATCCTTCAGCTCACTCTGTTACACATTGCCTCTTTTGAGCCTTTTGTCCTCCCTGCAGCAGAGCTGGAAGGCAAGAAACTGAGGATCCCTGTTTGAAGCCAGCCTCCTGCATGTTTCTTGACTGCACAGGCTAACAGAGGCTCTGTTGTGCCCTGCACTGATAGAAATGTACCAACTGAGGGAGTGAAAGGCAGAGGATGGATTCATGTTATACAATGTTAGTGCTATCAAAATACAGCTGAGTCTAAAGAGCCTATTCAGAAGCTCTAGATCGTGCTTAAAAAGTAAATAAGGTGTTTCAAGCACAGCTGCCTTGAAAATGCAGCTTAGTTGAACAGTTAAGACCATTTTACAAAATAGCATAGGAAGCTGAGTTTGTTCTCTGTAGTCTCCTTATGTACCAAAACAAAAATGGAAGAGATGAAACTTCAAGTAATGGAGGTGCATGTTTGGTTAACAACTAAAAGATGCCGCAACAGTGATCTGCCAGAAGGCAGAAGGATGAAACTTCTTTGTCCTAGATGATGCAAATTAGGGCTACTTTTAAAGCCTGTTATTAGGTATGAAAGTCACTCAGGCAAATAAGCCCAGCACAAGAGCCTCTGCACCCTTCCTAACCCAGAAAAGCACTTTATGGCCCCTACTGCTGTAACTCTGTAATTTCTTTCCTTGAAAGCAAAGGTGATAAAATGTATGGACTCTGGCCAGAAAAGGACCAGAGAGGGGAGAAAGAGGCTGCTGTCTTTGTTCAGTCCTCACGTTTCAAAGCATTGCCACAAAAAGCCAGATCTGAAGGTGCAACAGCCTAAAGCAGCAGCCCTCACTTTTTGTGGAGGTGTCCCTCCCACATAACAAGATAGAGACAACTATAGTGTAGCCAGGCTCTCACATGGAAATTGTGAGAGCTCTGTACTAAGCTATCACAAGTGACCCACAGGCAGCCCATAAATACCTCTGTGTCTCTGAAAGGAACAGGCTCCCTACTTCTTCCCTGGAGGAATATACTTTTGACCTATCTTTGACAAACAGACTTTATATCAAGGCAGGTGATTCTGCCTCCATGTAGGAAATGCACAGAATTATACAGAAACCTTTTTCTCCATTAACTTTGCTATACATAGTTTCTTTATCATCTGCACAGTTCATGATTTCTGTCACTAATCAATTATTAAATCTGAAAAGCATTTTTACTAATTTGGGTAGGAAGGATAATTACTGCATATTAAATTCAAAACCTGTGTCCCTTAGAACCCACAAGCTTGGGTTCAACTTTGACTTCAACACACATGCACAAGAGATAAAAAAAAAAAAAAAAAGCTAAGACCTTATATGGCTGAAAAAGGTGTCATACACTACTGTGGCCAGCCAGTTTCTTCCTCAGTCCACTCAAATCATCACAGTGGAGACATTGCTGTTGACCTTTCGGGGTGATACTTGTAAATAGATGCCACCACAAACATTTTAGCTCATTTTGAAATCTCTAGTTCTTGTGACAAAATTTTAGCCTTAGGGTAATGTGAAAAGGGCCAAGCTCACCAGACAAGAAAAAAGAAAAGAAAAGAAAAGATAAAAATGAGACAAAAATGGTGAGGTAGTTGGAGTAAAGAGCATTGAAGCTTCTCACAGAGAAGTAACATGATAATGTGTTTGTGACAACTTACCTTATCCCCTGGCTGCGGTCTCATAAGAGAGACTTGATCGTAGCCTCGTCGAACCAAAGCCCACAGTGCATCAAGTTTGCCCTGGAATAAAAATAAATGAACAAATAAACAAAAAAACATGACCAAGAATCTTGGGGATGACTTACAGGTGAGTTGATCCAGCCATCTCAACTGTGTTCAACTGTCTGTACAAACATTGCTTCTGTGCCCTTGCCCTCTGTATACTGCCTATCTAGAGGGTAACATCTACCTGATATGCAATAGGCCAAATTCAGCCTGCAGGAAATTCACTGAGGATGACCACAGTTTAATGTGAACCACTCCTCCAAGAGGCACAATTAAACAGGTGTTATATTAACAAAAGGCAGACAAAGAGAAGTACTCTAGTGATGGGAGGCAAGCTGGAGAACAGATAAGCACCCATAAGGCTACCTATCTAGGCAGGCTTTAAAGTTTACAGGCATTTTCCAGGCAACAAATTCAAGCACTGTTAAACTGATCTGTGATGATGAGGGATGGAGGACCTCATCCCACAAAGCACTGGTTTTGGACACGGCCACAGGTTTCTGGGATGAGCACAATGTGCTGCTTCCTTAGCCTGCACTAGTCTTCCCGTTTCTTTCCGCATAAACAATGAGATACAGCTCTGCACTCCCTCAAGGGTTGTGTGAGGATACATACATTAAAAGACAGGGAGACACCAGATATGATAATGACATATGAGAAATGGCAATGAAAGTGTGGACAGACTGAGAGACTTGCCCACAACCAAATGCTACATCTTGTGGCTGAACTAGAGCAAAACAGAGGTGAAGCCCGATCCAAGGCCCTAGCCACAGTGCAATCAAAGCAATGATGGTGCACTTTATCTGATCCTCCTTCTATGCTGCCTTGAGATGGCACAAACCAGCATCTGCCCTCCCTAAGAGTTATCTGCTGTTGCAATTCAGGCTGTGTAAAAGAACCTGAAAAGAGGATGACAGCTAAAGGAGGGAAGATCTCTGCTCATAATCCCCAACAACCTCCAAGCTTCCTCAAAAAGTTATGGCAACACAGCACCAGGTGAAATGCATGTTCCAAGAAACTGGAGAAGTTGAGGCTTGCTGGCCATTTTTTGAAATAGGTTCTTCCACCTCTGCCATAAGAAACACTGTGCTAAGGAAGCAGGATGCAGCAACACATATGACATAACAGACTTGGTAAAACTGAGCAGCAGATGTGTTACCTTGATCGGAGTGTACCACTTCCGCTGGGAAGGTGGTTTTCTCACATGAGGCTTCTTTGGCTTGGGTTCCCATGGCTCATACTCCTGTTCTGGCAACTTAATAATAGCATTTTTGGGCTTCTCCAATTTTGCTCCTTCCTCTGTTGACCCCTTGTCTCCCCACCGCACCTGAAGTCAGGACAGCATATTGTTAAGCAGAGACACTTCAGCAGTTCCCCACCAGCAGTTTCCTTTTCCCAAGGAAAATGGTTAAGGATATTAAGATGCAATACTTTGAATGGAGACTTGCAAGGACTTGCTGAGAAGCCATTGCTTTCACTGTGTTAGCCCTAGATTGGTCCAGATCCTTGTCTGGCTTACATTAGCCCACCTTCCTCAGCTACTAATGAAATCTAGTGGAAATTTCTGGTGTGACATCCCTAAAAGTCATCACTAGCCTGGTGAAGAGGAGGCTCAGGGGAGATCTTATTGCTGTCTACAACTACCTGAAGGGTGGTTGTGGCCAGGAGGAGGTTGCTTTCTACTCTCAGGCAACCAGCACCAGAACAAGAGGACACAGTCTCAAGCTGTGCCAGGGGAAGTTTAGGCTCAAGGTGAGGAGAAAGTTCTTCACCGAGAGAGTCATTCGCTACTGGAATGAGCTGCCCAGGGAGGTGGTGGAGTCACCGTCCCTGGAGGGGTTCAAGGTACATTTCGACGTGGCACTTGGTGCCATGGTGTAGTCTCGAGGTCTGTGGTAATGGGTTGGACTTGATGATCTTTGAGGTCTCTTCCAACCTTACTTACACTGTGATACTGTGATACTAGGCCCTCAGCTGATACAGGAGAGTTACAGTTCTCTGCCTTATACTACCAATGGCTAGAAATACTGAACATGATTTTGCTAACATCATTATTTACAGGAGTTAGCAGCTAATCACAACATTAGCCACTGATTTTCTGAAACATACCATAGGAAAGCACATGGCAAATCAGATTTTTCCACAGTCACACCTCACTTTAGACACCAAGACTATCTTGTGATGAATCTCAGTGCAGGTTGTGGTTCATTGGCCAATTTCAACACATATGTGGTTTTTTTGTGTATTAGGAATTAATGCTTACCTGAAAACAAATAAGCAAAGCAAACAAACAAACAAAAAAATCCACCCACAAACCTCGCCCCTCCCCCAAACTAAGTCCAAAATCCCACAAAACCATAATGAACCCAAAAGAAAAAAGTCAGAGGTTGAAATTCCTGAAATCAACTGCTTTCAGCCAGCCAGGCAGAGTGTAGATGGTACCCTCAAATACTTAAACCCAGTGTAACTGGACTCAACTGCTCTAAAGGGCTTGATTCGGTAAAGAAAACATTCTTTTGGTGCTTATCCCATTTCATAATCTTCACATTTTCTCTGGGTCATAATGCTTCATGTAATTATTCACATAAATGACAGCAACCTGATGCCTATTAGTTGGAGAGGAAGTGAAATCAGGTGGATAAGCTCTAATTAAATCCCAGTCTCTAGTCCATCACGGTAGCTTTTTAAAAATCTCATAACAACAATTAAAAACAAGCCAAATACCTCCATCCTCTTAATCCCACCAACACCTCGACCTCCATAATAAGATGCATCCACAGTTGGCCACTTTTTCTTTGGCAATCCATCTTCATCATCCGATTCCTATGGGAAAGACAAGGAGATATTACTACTCTTCTCATAAACAGCATAAAGTATGGAAAACAACTGAACATCCTGTGGTCCAATCTCTGGATATCTGTCTCTGTGTGTTATACTTATTTGCTGACAAAAAGCAAAAGAGTCTTGTCTCTGCAGCTGCAATTTTAACTAGTGAAGCCAAAGAAGATTGCCCATTCCTCTCTTCGGGCAGCTTTTCTTTAGTCAAATATGCATTGAGTTTCAAAATTACAACTGATTGGTCAGGGAAAATGAAGCAGAGATGAATCGTACATTATACTGGCTTGCCACTATTTATGCAGAAAATACAGCAATCAGCCCAAAGAAGTCATTTACTAATTGTGCTGCTAAAACTCAGTGTCACCTAAAGGAAAAAAAAGCTACCACTGTGAGCTTTCTAACATGTATCAGACCCCTTTCTCATGGCAGCTTTAATCAGTTATTCTTTGCTGCTTGATTCTTTGTAGAGTCTGGCTCAAGTTGTACAGTTTGGAACCAGGACTGAGACTACAGCATCTCCAAGTTGTCAGGAAACTCAGATCCAGAGTTTTTGACCTGCAATTACAAAGACTGCAGATTATTTTTCTGGAATGTGGGGTAGTCCAAATCAGGGGTTTACTCCAGGTTCTGTTCTTGCTTAACTAAAAGCTGGCAAATGTCTACGGTTCAACAACCCTGGGAACATGTCCCCTGCTCTGTCTTCTTGAGCTGATGGAAGTTACTGGGATTTCTCAGACTCCTTATCATTACACTGAGCTGAGGCAAATGAAAGTCACACACATTCTCCAAGTATGAAACTGAGGAAAGGACCCAATAAGCCTCCTACAATATCATTTTGCATAAGCAACTACACCTTATGCTGATACACACACGTGCGTGTTTCTTTTGGACTACTCATGCACAGTGCTCTCTGCTCATTTTCATCAGTACAAGTATGTTCTGGACCTATTTTTCACTTAGAAATAGGTAAAAAAATCTTTGTGTGTAACAACTCTTATTGCTGACAAGCCTGACAGTAGCAGGTCATAGTTAATAGTGATAGCTGATAATTCTTCAGCTGTTAAAGGATTTACACCAAAAAAATATCCCCTACACTGAACACACAGCAAAGCAACATCCACAGCTACCATATAAATTTCAAACGCTAATGGAAATCTAATGCTTGCAGCTTAGAACAAATTTTAGATAATTATATTCAGTTTAAGAGCAGCAATACCAGACTACATCAGCTAAAGGGCAAGTCACCATACCTAGGGAGGCTAGTGGCAAGCATAAGGAAACAAACAATCCTTACTGGATAAGGACAAGGCCAAGTAAAAGGATGGATAACATCTGTATTCTGTGTTATTCCTGGAGGCTTACACAAGCTCACAGTCTCTGTGATTGCAGCTAAAAATCTCTGCTGATAAGCACAATCATACAGCATCTGGGAGCTCTGCTGCACAAGTGTGATGCTCTCTGAAGCATCGTTCTAACATGATTTTTGGTGTGTATTCTAAAGTTGAATTGTCACAGTGCTGCTGCCCAGGACAAGCAACAGGATCACATACACAACAATGGTGGCTTCCAGCAACCTCAAAACAGCAGCTGGGGCTGCCTCCTGTTACTCCTTCCAAATTACAGCAAGTTAGCAACAAACTGTAAGCTTGTCTTGAGGGTTATCAAGTATTTTTTCCATCATTTAACTGCCTATGTCTAGGTAAAAAATGAAGGCAAGCATGAGCTTTCTCAGGAGGTACTTCTAATTTATTATTATTATTATTATTTTCATGAAATTCATACAGTGATACTAAGGTCAAGTCAGTGAGTCAGAGTCAGTGTGTGACTGTCTCAAAAAGAGCTAAATACAATCTTTCCTGAAACAGGTCACAGACTAAAAGGAGAAAGGCTAAAAGACCTTCCAAAGGTCACTCTGCAGCAGAGCCACAGCAAAGGCATGCTCTTTTCTCCATCTTCTGGAGGAAAGCCACAATAATGTGGCCTTTGCTGTCCTTTCTTCCAGTTGCCAGACTTTGTTCCTTACTGCCGGTCTGGGCTAAACTCCTGCTGAAAACAATGGCAGCTTTACTGGTGGAGGGACAATTTTCAGCACAGTTTGAGAAGCAAAGATTTACTTACAAGGCTGTTAGAGGCACAGCAGAAGGAACAAAATACCATAGGAACTGTTGGTTTAAGTTATGCAACTGTTATCCCTGTGGGTTGAAATTTTATATATACATATATATACATAAATATATATATATATATGGAGAGAGAGAGAGAGAGAGAGAGAGAGAGAGAGAGAGAGTTGGGGGCCAGAGGGCAGAAATAACTGTTCTGCGCCAAAAGACTTCCTCTTTCAGCCTTTAAGGTATGATTAAGACACTTACAGGACCAACATTCCTGGGCAGCACAATATACTACAGTAGCAGCAGACAGCTCAAAAATAGCATACTTACAGGCTCTGGAGGTGGTGGCGGTGGTGGCTCCTTGATCACCTAGAATATAAAAACCATGAAAGAAATCAGAGAAAATGACAGAGTTCTTCCATCTCAATGCTATATCCCATCTGCTTTCTTGCTCATATCACAGATGGATTGCCCTGCTTGATTGCTCTACATCTAATCCTCTCATCAGGCCCATTGCTCTTCAGTTGGCATAAAACTGATGCAGAGAAGCTAAATCCATCACACTGAACTTCTTGGTTAGTCAAGAAGTGCCCTACTAAGCAAATTATAACACAGCTCCATATTATGCTAGTTCTGCCTTAAAATGTCATGCAATTACCAGCTAGTGCAAAATATTCACTCAGAATCTGCAGCTCCTCAGACTTAAAATGCCTAATTTTTGTCTTTTAAAAGGACTGTAACAGTTTATGCACACATTAGTAAATCAGTTCATACTTTTTTGCAGCAGGTTTCAAATCATGTTCTCAGGAGGTCTTGATCCACAAGCCATATCCACAAGCTAACTTCTCATTCAGTGTCAAAACCATATAGATCTCACAACATTCAAAAACCCAGATCAGAGTGACTCAAAAAGATCTTTAAGCAGTTTGTTGAATCAGGGCCTTACAAATCAGGAAGTGTTTTTCCTAAACAAAATTAACCACCCACTCCCAACACTCTAACTGCACTTTCACACAGAAGAGATGAAACCAAGTCAAAAGAATAAAACCCTGTACTTACCACTGTGCAGCAAAGGGGCCAGAACCACCACAGAAGAGCCAGAGCCAGCAGCAGAAAGAGAATCAGGAGAGCAATGAAAAGGATGGTCCCAGTCAGCTGCAAACAAGATGATTACTTCTGAGTTATCTGCATGTGCCACAAACAAGGTAGGAACCCTGAAATGACACATTTACGCTAGGTGAAATGAGTCAGGTTTCCTCTCACTATAAGGTCTCAAGCAGGATGTCCAGCCAATTACTATTATCATTAGAACCAAAACAGTATTTGGTATGACAAATCCGTGTCTGAAGTCATGACTGTGGGAAGCAGTTCCTGTTTGAGTGTGCATACATGGACATTTATGGTATATAAATTATGTACAAATTTATGACATATTTGCAAATGCCAATCTCTTGAAGTTCAACAAAAACACGTGCACCTGGGTTGGGACAATCTCAAGCACAAATATAGACTGGATGGAGAAAGGATGGAGAGCAATCCTGAGAAGGACTTGGGAATGCTGGTTGATGAGAAGCTCAACAGGAGGCAGTCAGCAATGTGTGCCTGCAGCTCACAAAGCCAACTATATCCTGGGCTGCATAAAAAGAAGCATGGCCAGAAAGTCAAGGGACGTGATTCTCTCTCTGCTCCAGCTCTGGAGCCCCCAACAAAGGAAGAACATGGAACTGTTAGATTAGGTCCAGAAGAGGACCATGAAGATGATCAGAATGCTGAAGAGACTCTCCTGTGAAGACAAGCTGGGAGCATTGAGGTTGTTCAGCCTAGAGATGAGAAGGTTCTGGGGAGACTTTATAGCAGCTTTCCAGTATTTGAAGGCGGCCTTTACAGAATAGCTGGAAAGGGACTTCTTACAAAGGCATGTAGTGACAGATCAAGGGCTAATGACTTCAAACTGGAATAAGTTAGATCTAGATTAGACATTAGTAAGAAATTCTTCCTCATGAAGGTGGTGAGACACTGGAACAGGTGGTTCAGAGAAACTGTGGAGGCTCCAACCCTGGATGTCTTCAAAGCCAGGTGGATGGGTCCTTGAGCAACCTCGTCTAGTAAGAGGTATCCCTACCCATGGCAGGAGGGTTGAAATTAGATGATCTTTAATGTTTTGTCTAACCCAAACCACTTTATGATTTGTAGCCTGCTAGATTTAACTATGTTAAATCTGTCTGCACACCACTCCCAAATCTGTGCTGACACGTCCCTTAATACTGCCAGAGGTGCACTGCAAACTACGTGGCCACAAACTCTGAGGTGTGCAGAACAATCTTTCAGCAGTAGTTGCAAAACATGCAAATGCTGATATTCAAAGAATGTGAGTATTTGAGTTAGGAGCTTACAGGTAACTGTTTGCATGTCAGCATCACAGAAGAGAACACAGCTTTCTTGCTCAGACTCATCAGCTCTCAAGCCTGTCTGTATTGCCTCAACTCAAACTGCACACATGACCCCAGCCTGAGTGATTACACAGACAATTCTTTAATACTGCTAGTTCTTGGGATGCTTCCTGGAGCTGGCTTGACTAGTTGTAATGAGATGCTATAATCATGATCTTAAACATTTCTGATTCTTGTATTCCATTTATTTCACTGCAAAGGATGGGGAGATTTTGAGGCTAGGTAACTATAGGTTTACATTCAAAATTTTTTATTCCAGTCATTTTTAAGAAAAGTCAACATTAACACCTGAAACTAGTTTTTCAGAGCAGCCAGGTAACCAAAGAGAATCATAGCTCTGATACTCCTGAGGAAATCTTGATATAATCTTTGCATTTAGAACACTTCATGTCAGTGTATTCAGAAGAGGTATTATCTCTGTGTATTGCTCTGATGACGACAGGAAAGCAATCTTTGTATGCTGCTTGGCCTCTGCAGAACAACGTACACATGGCCTCCTAGAAATTAAACATTTGTTGGAGACAGGCAGTGGCATCCTGGAACATGCCATTTCCTTGGACTGCATTGGGCTCTAGAATGAGTTTAAGAGCAGCTTTGGTGCTTGTTCTTTGGTGCCATTTCTTTCATACTGGGAAAAGAAATCTCTTCAGTGGTAAATTTTGTGAGTTTGAGGAGAGTTTCAGTTCACTAGCAACAAGGGTATCAGAGAATAGGCAACACTTGGAAGTAAACTAGAGGAGAGCGTGGGACTAGGAAGATGTGAAAAGAAACATTTGTGAGGTTGGAAGATGGTGAGGAAGCTGTACAAAATTTTGGAAGGAGGGTAGGTAGCAGGATAAATGGAAAGCAAGCAAATTCCAAAGATTTGCAGAGGATAAAGTCCATGTGATTCACCTTATTAAAAACTGGAAATATTTGCTAAATTACTGTGACACTAGAAACTGATGATTAGCCCCTTCTTACAACAGGAGTTCCAAGAGGATTTGTTTTCCCCTCAAACAATGAAAAGGCTAAGGGCAGGGGAAAAAGGTACCAGCTGGTAAGAGCTTTGCAAAGTCTGAATGAGATCCCAAGTGGCTGGATTAAGTGGTACCTATTTCTTTTTTTCAGATCAAATCCTAGAGGTGTCAGGGCTGACATGTGCAAAGTGTGACTAACACAACCATGGTTCCTACTGCTTGCTTTTAGAGATACAGGATACTGAGCTACACATCTGTCATAGCATCACCACTCCTCCACTCATCATAGATGCAACAAACCAATATGTTTTGGGATACAGTATTTAGTTCACCTCATTCTTTTGTTCAGAGAGCAGCTGAAAGGCAAGGTGGAGCTCTGTCACATGTGCCAGACACCCTGCTCAAATGAATCCTGTTAGAAGAGACAATACCCAGCTGCAGTTCACTACTGCAGCCCTCCTCTCTGGCCCTATGTGGCACTAATGCATCTGGAAAGCAAACATCTGAGAGGTGTGAATTCCCAATGAAGTTGGTTTGCTGAGAAAGGATGAACAAAAGTCAAGTGTAGCTGTTAAGAGCTATCGCTGAAAAACAAGTCCCAGTGCAGTGTATGAGCCACAGATGCACACACCACTGCTACTGTTAGGCCAAACACACATTACCTCCTTGTTTCGTAGCCTTTGTTCCTAGGCTTGCTTTTCCCACGCTAAGTACTCATACAAATTTCTGAGACATTTGCCAGCAGCTGCTCGGGAGCTGCTGACAACAAGAAGCTAAAGAGTCCTCTTTTAATGATTAAATATAAAAAGCATCATAGTGAAGCTGGACTTCAAAAAGGAAAGATCAGATAATGCAACTGAACAGAAATAAGCACAGGGATCACACAGAGGCTTTAGGAGTAAAGTGAAGAGAACATACTTACTGTACAGAAAGGACAGAAAGACCAGCTGGAGAGGAGAACTGAGCAGGCCAGCTGACTGCCGCCCACAGACAGGGAAACAGGAGAGGAAAGGAAATGGAAGAAGCCTCTAAAATGAGAAGAGTGAAATGTATGAAATTAAGCCAAAGTTGGAAACTGAACTGCCAGCCTTTCTGCTTACAAGACCTTTTTTTTTTTTTTTTTTTTTTAAATACCAGCTGAGAGACAGGCTCCCTGCCTCCTTCACATTCAATCTGCAAGAGTCTGGTCAAAAATTGGTAGATTGACAGGACTGGAGATTGGATTCCTTTCTTTATCCTAAGGCTACTTAGAGGAAATCTTCCTCCATCCATGTTCTTGCCTGTAGGAAGCCCAGCTAGGGCTAAGACTTCAGCCTTCATCAGAAATAAACTACATATGGGTAACTAAATGTACCAGTTAACGCTTGTGTTTCACTGAAGATTCAAAAGGTTTTATTGTATGAGGTAGAAAAAGAATAAAATGTGAAAACATCAGTCTTCAGCGTAGAAAATTTGGAGGAAAGTTTTGGAAAATCAAAAATAATTACATGAAACAGCAAACATCTCTGGTAAAATCTGAGTTCTAAAGCTTCTCAGCTTCATTGCTGAAAATACAAGAAAATCAGATTTACAAGTTCCAGTCACTGCCTCTCTCTTCATTACCGTCCTTCTGTTCCGTAGCTGTCAAAAAGGCCAACACTGATTACAAACCAACATGACAGCATTTGGCGTGGGCTGTAAGAGTCCTTTTGACACCAACATAATAAAACTCAACTTTGATACAAAGTATTTGTTATCAGGTACTTCAGCAAAATTTGTTTAGTCCACAAGCATAAGGCTAAACTTTGCTACCCTACTTAACTGCATTAGCTATTAACATTGACTATTTTTACTCCAAGGCAAAGAAGAAACTGCTTATCTGATAGACAGCTTCTTCATTTTGATTGTTCGATTCTAAAAATCAGATTTTGATTAAAGTATCACTTCTAGCTGTTGGTCCCTGACACTTCTCCCAGGGATGGGTGGTCTTTGACCAGATGATGTTCATGTCAAAGCCATCACTGTTCTGCAGCAGCACATTTTCTCTTAGCTGGGCTGAGCAGCAGCCTTTCATCAAGAAGCTCATCCGAAGATCTAAGGGTGCTATCTCTTTCTGGTCATCCCCTGTGATGTCAAGAGAAAAGCAATCATCTCCTGTCATTAAAACTGTAAAAACACTTTAGCAAATTCTGAACTAGTAAAGACCAGTTGTGGTGGAGCACTGCAAGCTCCAACATTCCATGCTGTGGCCCTTCCAGACTCAAGTCTTGGCAGTTGCACCTTTCACTTCAGATCCTATTAGTGATCCCAAAACTTGACAGGGTGTTGCTTCCTGATGATTCTTCTTTCATGTTCCCAGATTCCCTTCTAGTTAAGATCCAAGCTTTGAGGATCTACCTTTCCTGGGGTGAAAATGGGCAGAGTACTGCATAAAAAATTACCACAAAAGGCAATCTATCATTATCTACGTATCATCAACAACAATTTAATCTTAACTCAATCTGGTTATTTCTCAGAAAATCTGCTGGGATCCAGTTGATAACCACAATGCAGCAGCTGCAGAGAGCTTGTGCACACTCAAGGCTTTGCCCTGGAGAGCCAGCGTTTCCTCTCCAGGATCTCATGGTTTCTCTGTCAAGCCCCATTGCAATTACTTACACAATGTGTGCTGGTGATGCTGACAGAGCTGGAGATGAACGTTAGCCCGTTGTTCATGCTGACTTGGAGAAAAACCACCCTAAAGCACAAAACAGATACACTTATTTTTAGTGTCATCCTTATACCCATTATTCTCTCTATTCTGGCTGTGTTCTAGCCATTGGCTCATGAACACACATGGATAAAATGACCTGCTGAGTCAAGGCATTTTCATGGCTTCAGGTGCTTACCTGCATTTGTCTCACTGTTTACCCAGGAGCTACTCTTTTTTCTTTTGGCTTGAGTTGGGGCATATGTTCTTTATTTAAAAAATTCCATCCCACCTGGGGCAAAGGGCACTGGGACAGTAAGTCAGTCTGAGACTTAATGTCTCAGACATTTGTAATACTACCCTAGATAGCATGAGAAACTTCAAGGCTTTTTTTATTATTTTTTTTCCCCCTCTCTAAACTTGCAGCTTAAGGAGCCAGAATGTGTCTTCTTTTATAGCCCAGTAAATCCAGAACACCTGCACTGAGGTCAAAGGATAAAAACATTGAAATGACAATGAAATTAGAGGAGAATCTGACCATAGCCATTCTCCAATATCAGAGTCTGAGGGGAAAAAACCAAAACAAACAAACAAACAAAAATACTAAACAAAACCAACCAACTAAAACCCCACAACAGCCAACCAAACAACTCTCCCTCACTCACAAACAGAAAAGTGGAGGGAGGCATTCCCTCTCACCCCTAGTATAGTATTTATACATCCACAAGATTATCCAGGAGAAAGGCAGAGTTTTGTGCCATGCTTCCCAGGAGTCTTCATGAAAAATACTGACACTAGCCACAGCAGTGTGAAATATGGGAAGTAACAGCTACAACAGTAGCAAAAGAATTAAAATCAAGTAATGCTTTCAATCACAATGAAAAGATTGCCTGGAATTCAATTACCTTTTGGTCTGGAAAACACAGGATGTAGGAACAGAGGATAAATCACCATGATTCTGCAATATGGAACCATGGTGCAAGAATTCCTTTGGTTAAGCTCTGCTGAAGATCTGACACTGAATAAAACTACAGTGGCTCACACTAGGAGAGGATGTGGCCCAGAGGATGGAAGTAATTGTGCCACACGCACACGCAAATGTATTAACTTGGCACTTTAGCCAAATTTTGGGCTCTTAGCTCAGCAATGTCATCCTCCTCCAGAAGTCTCCTCTCTCCTGACACATGCTGTAAAGCAATACTTACTGTCCAGCATCTTCTATCACCGGGGCAGGACAAAGTAAGTAAGTATCATGAACAAAGGTTGGCTTTTCACCTGAAATGAAATTAATATGACTGTTAGGCATAAAAAAAAGAGGAAATTGTCCCAGGCAAGTCACACCCTGGAGAAGTGCCAACACCAATGAGAGCCACAGAGAAACTGAATACCAATTGGCAAGTGCTAATATTCCCCAGTGGTGCTGATTACAAAGCCAAATATTGGGGTGACTGTTCAGTATAGTTATCAGGCTAGGCATACCATAGCTAAGTACTGGGAGTACATCTCTGTTCCTAACAGCAGCGATCAGTCATTTGAAAGCCGGCTTTGAGCAACACTTGTCTTTGTAACAAATGCATGCGAACTCTGCCCATATTGAATATTCCCATCCCACAAATTACTCAATAGGTAAAAAGTACAAGGGTTGATTTTTTTCCTACCTAACTTCCCAACAGACACAGAGAAGTCGAGGCTACACTGTGAGCCCAGAGAAAAGGAATAACAGATGGGGTACAGATGAAGTGGACAAATACCAAAGGAAGTAAAAACAAACCAAATCACAACAAACTGAAACACGATCCATGGCCAGTCATATAAGGAGACAGACAGAGAAGGTTCCTCTCCAATGTTACTATGAGGACCTGTCCTGCACTAACTGCTGCTTTTCCTGGCTCAAACCTCCCCTCTACGGAAGCACTGTCCAGAAACAGCCCGTGTTTGTAAGAGTCAAAAGCAAGGCCATCGGTATTTTCCTGTCCCCTTGCACTCTGCTGCTCCAAGAGTTGACAGTGCTTATCTTGTTGCTTTCAAAAGCCACATCCAGAAAACCCAGTCCCATGAACACAGAGAGAAGGCTCAGCAGTAGTCCTGCAATGACACTCCAGTAAAAGCATGCAAGCTGAGGCACAAAAGCAGACAAGTCACTGCTGCAACTGCGCCTCAGCTCCAAATGGCCCAAAGTGGCTACGGTGTTAGTCCAAAGAGCAGTTCACAAAAGTCAAACCCAAGTGAATTAGGGGCTGGTAAAAACTGAAAGCTTATTTAAACCTTAGAGACTCAATTACTTGTTCTACCTAGGAAAAAAAAACCAAAACTTAAGCAACAGGATATGAGAGTTGTGCTTTCATGCTTTATCCATCCCAAACACACCTGAAGACAAAGCTTATTTTCATGTTTTGGCAGAGTTTAGCCCATGGAAATCACAGTGAAATATTTTAGGGACAGCCTGAGAGTAAAAAAAAAACAAAACAGCCAGCAGAGACCGATGTCTCATCACAACATCTGTTGCAGACCTAACCCAAAGAGAACACAGAATGAAGGATATGTGGACTTAGACTAGTTTTGTTTCTGTGTACTTGCAGGTCCTAATCAGCACGAACTGTGTGAAGTCCAGTAAAAGTGCCAGTGCACTAGGGACAAGGAAGAAAAAGAAAATAAAAAAAACCATAAGTCTGTCTACCTGGTAAACTGCAGGAAATAAAAATATGGCAAAGGACATGTGTAAAAGGAATGAAAGTAAGACCACCAGAGTTTATTTAATGCAGCCTCCATGTAGGCAACCAGGACGGGAAATGAAGGAATAATTCATGTACTCTTCTAAATTAATTCACTGCTAGGGAAGGCACCAGTCTGACTATGACAGGATATGAAAGCCTCTACTGTGCAGAGCCAACAAGGGTAGCATATACAGAAAAAGGGCAAAGCTCCCCTCCCCATGCAATGCTTCACCCTGCCAGACATGCACAGCTTCTCAGGAATAAGAGAGGACTGCTGAGAAACTGGACATTCAATCTTTTCTGGTCATTCAGTCCTTCGCCTGGCTGCTGGGGCAGTAAACAAAAGATCCTGTTTAGCAGGGAGTTTCCTTGTTACATGCTTGCTGCACTGAGACCAGCTTCTGGCATCAGAGAAAGATGGAGAAGGCCTAGAAAGGTCCTGCTTTATGGTAAGTATCTCCTGAGTTTGTGAATAGAGTCTGAAGACACTATCAGGAAAACAAGATAGCATTTTTTTCATTTTACTGCTGAAATTCATCATGTGGCAGCATGACCCATGTAAAGCCTTGTGACACAACACCCACAGATCATGGGGTTGATTCAAGACAAGGTTTAAGTTTCCTTGAGATGTAGAACGCTACTCAGCTACCCTCACATTCACTATGAGGACTCCCCCAACCTAGACGTGAGATGGGCTATGTCACCTCTGCCACTCATAGAATCCACTGGAATCCATCAGCCTGCAAACTTACTGATGGTAAGACTGTCGTTGAGCTTGAAGCTGCAGAGTACCTGGTCGATATTTCTTGCATGATAGAAGCCGTTGCCTCTTACCACAACTTGAAATGATTCTGTAAGTGAAAATACAGAACAGTAATGAAAAATAGCTCAAACACAGCATTTCTTTCCAGCGTGATCTGACATGACAATGGCTGTTCTCTGCCATGTGCCTGAAACAAAATATTCACACTGACACTCTCAGCACTCAGTAGCAACAGTCTAGAGCACTACAGTGGAACTGGTGCTTCACAGAGCAACACACATCTCAAGGGTGCTCATACAGGCATCCTGTTGACTCCCAATGACTCAATTGAAGGTGTCACAGTAATACTGTAAGCCTGATAGGACTGATGTCACCTCATGGTTCCTCCATGGCTTTTGGATCAGACACCTTTACTAATCATAAGCAGCAATTCTGCCTTGTATCTCCACAGCAGATGGCACTTGGCTTTCAGCAGCATCTCTGTTCAGGACAATAGAACTTCCCTCATAACCCCACTGTGAATAAGAGGAAGCTTTGCATCTGATACAAGACTTGGAAAATACAATCTTTCAGTCTAAGAACTGAGTTTGGTCACAACGCCATTAGCATCTGATGTGCATGGGAATAACTAAAGATTCAGGTGCTGTGATTTTCTTTGTACTCTTTCCCAACACCACTGCCCCAGCAGGAGAAACCATCAGTGGCACAAGAAGAGACCTGACACACCAGTCACACTGCTGGACAGAGCAAGCACTCCTAAAACTGCCCTTTGTCTGCCATCCACTTCTGTTGCTCCAGTCCTGATGGGGAGGTGGCACGATTTTTGTCATTACTGTGATAAGCAAATTTTCCTGCTTGAATGAACAAATCAAAGTATTGTAATTTTTATCAGCCAACCTTCCATTGGTCTTTTTACTAATAGAGACGTTTTACATCTGAGTAAAGCCAAGCTAGGAAGGTTTCTGTCAGAAGTGAGATCCTAACCGCACATCCTCCATTGCTGGCACCACCGATCATGTTGCAATGCACTGAGCTTGATCACACACCTGAAAAATTACTGATCTTTTTGGCAAAAAGCAGAGTTATGTGAGCTGCCTGGCTGAGCATCTGCTGGGACAGAAAGGTACAAGAGAAGGGAAGGAGGAGCAGCAAGTGATAGCAGCTTCAGGTGAGTTTATGTCTACTGTGAAACCCCTCCAAGTCAGCATACACAGGCCAGTTAGAAACAGGAAATGTAATTCGAGGAAGAAGAAATAGAGAAGATTGGTTTGGCTTCACAGCATCTCCACAGCAATCTTTCAGAAGTATTTTTTCATCACCTATATGGTTGTTCTCGGACCTGTAATAACTGCACAACTGTTCACTGCTTTTCTTTCCTTTTTTACTTTACACAGGTGAAGCCCACCAGCCTCTGTCCTCTTGGGGCCAGCCCAAGAAGCCTAACCAAGCTGGGCAGAACATGCTCCAGGAGGAAAAATCACAAAGAAAGCCACCTTCTAGGTCATAAAATGTATTGTGGCTACTACCCTGACCACAGAGATAACATGTTTAACACAGGCAAGTGGAGAGACATCACAGATTTGGCCAGTAACAAATGTATGTAGCAAGGGAAAGCACAGACACTGCACTTTAACACATCAGTCTCCTGCTTCAGCTGAGTTCCCCACAGAGTTCACTTACAACAACTACCGAGCAGCATTTGAGACCAGCCCAGTGCTAGGGGAATACCAGCAGAACATAGAATAAATTAATCTTCAAGGTACACAAAGAAGACTAAGACTACACTACATAGAAGTAAATGCTGCATTGCAGCAAGTCAAACCATGAACAGGTCCACATGCAGTGTCAATTATATTTTGAGCAAGGTACTAAAAATGAGAGGAAGACAGTGTTGATAGTATTGAAGGAAGCAGTACCTAATTTTCAGTGAGATCTGGCTTTTGACAATATTTAATGAGACACTGCCATGTTACTTGCATGCTTTGGAGGAACAACTTGCTATTGGATAACATTACATGAGACCCAAAGGAGCTGAAATACACATTGAGCTCAGTCTACCTGTCATGTTTGCTGTCGTATTACTGCAAGGCTACCTAGCATGAGGATGTGGAGCTTGCTCTTGCCAAAAACATATCCTTACTATATTGAGGTCTAATGCAACTCCAGGTGAACTGGGCAAAGGCATGCACAAATTATGCTCAAGCACTGGAAACCCACACTCTGATTTTCCCCATGGTAACTTTCCCTTAAAGCAGTGCTCTGCACTGACACAGGCTGTAAGGAACATGGGAATCTGAGAAGATATTTGGGAGAGGAAAATGAAAATACCTACTGGAATGCATATTGAAGTGAAACACAGGCTTTGGCACTTTGCTGAAGAAAGATGGTTCAATTTGAAACATCATGGAGCACACCAAGAGCTGAATGCACAAAGCCAGCACTGGAACTTCACCTCTATTTTAAGAGAAGGGTCATACCTCCTGATTCTCACTGAGAGTCAGGAGAACTTTAAACAAATAAAAATGGACTGTAGGGCAAATTCAACTGCTTCTTACTTCAGTAAGAATCTGGAGTTACTCTAAGTCTGATTCATGCCTTGAGCAATTCAACATCTAACCCATCTGATATGCTGAGAATCATTCTTGATGAGCATCCCTTTTTTTGCCAGCAGAACTGAAAGTCATGGCCAAACATGAGGGTAGCTGGGCCTCTGTCCACCCAGCAGAACTACCTGCCTGAGACCACATATTAGCCCAGACTTGCTCGTAGCCAGGCTGTGAACACCCAGCTAAGAAAATATTTTTTTCCCCTCAATTATACATTACTAAAGTGGCTTACTGAAGTAAAATTGTATAAAGATTCTCTC